>JAHZNE010004433.1:0-60391 GCA_027744055.1 Callyntrura sp. NNG-2020 | reverse complement strand
TACGTTAGCTCCACCCTCAAACCGGCAGAAATACTGGAGGGGGGTAATTGTTGCAAGAATTTTCGACCTAAACATCCTTACATATTAGAGCGATACACTCATCAACTATATACCTTAGTGATGAACACAAGAGCAAAGCAGCAGTCAAGAGAGAGAGGGAGAGAGAAGGAGAGAGAGAGTGAAAAGGGCAAATCCTTTACAGTTTACTATTGGACAAGGGAGCTTGATAGGTTAGTACGTATAAATGCGTCTATGTGTGTTTTGTACATTGTTTTCACCAGATCAAAAGGGAGCCGTGACTGTTTTTATACGTTTACTCACTCATTTCATTTAGTTTAGGCACACGCATAGAAAGGCGGAGGTAGCGGAGTTATCGTGGTAAAATGCATGGGCGACTGGTTCACGCCGATGTGATATTTATGCATGTATTCAAACCCGATCGAAAGTTTATGGAATTTGGAAATGATAATGATAACAAAATAATAACAAGTATGAAGTAATACAATAAGTTAATCAATACCCTTTTTATTGTAGAAAAGGTATTGATATCGTGATGGTGCTAGAGGTGGTGGAGGAGGTACCCACATACATGTGTATAGGCAGACAGGCATGCATGTATAATTCGGAGGAAGAAAATTGCGGTAATGTAAAATAGGATGTCCATGTGAGCGTTATGAGTTCGCACGGTAATATTAATTTAGCTCATCGTCACAATTGTTATGTGGATAGAAATATTGGTGTTTACATCGATATGGGAAGAGGGAATCACATTATAGAAAGGATACAAGCAGGGTTGATACAGAAATGGGAAATGGAAGGATGAAATAGAAGAGAGAGAGTGAGAGAGAGAAAGAGAGAAAAGAAAGCGTCAGCCAGTCATTCAAGCTAACTCATTCGCTCCCTCACACAAATACACACTCTTTCCCTCTCGTTCAGTTTTTGTTTGAATTGAAAGGAAGAAATAATCAATAATTGGAAGCAGATGGATAGATAGATGGATAGATAGATAGATAGATGGATAGATAGATAGATAGATAGATAGATAGATAGATAGATAGATAGATAAATGAGTCTTCAAAAAAGTTTTTCGCTTTTCTGAATCTCTATTCTTCTACTTTCGTCATCTCATCTAGCAACCGCACACATACAAACTCCACATTCGTCATCGTTCACATTCCACTCTGCTCTTGTTCTTTGGGACTTTTACGCGCCCACGCGATGTTTTCATAATGCACATGGAAACCTCGCTGAAAATTCGTATCATCGTCGGGCTATGAACACGAGCACGTGTGACGCCTGCGTTGCCACGAATTACTTAGCTAGTTTAAAGGTCAAATTAGCAGAGATTTAACAAGGTTATTGTTCTTAACGTTGTTATGTTATGTACTATTGACTTTAGAACAAAGGTTATAGGCAACTGCTTGACAAACTGCTTGCTATTTTTAGGATCCTAAGTTGTTCACCTTTCTTCTTGCTGTTGTGTAAACCGGAAGGCGGTTGTAGACGGAGGAGTACAGGTAAATATTTGTCATTTTATTTTACCTCAAAGTCTATCTATTTTCCTCCGATGAAACTGATTAACGTTACCTAACCAAATAAATTTTGAGCGCTCTTGTGCTTGCTCACACAAATACAATTATAGTACCCAGAGTGCTACTTTATCCTCAAAGCTGTTGGGTAACAACACTATGAAAGACAGTCAACATTTGAAAAGTGCTCAAGTGTTTTTTTGTTTCTTGCCTGACTACAGTTGTTAATTAGATTGCTGCTTACGAAAGTTTGTTATAGAAACTTATGAAAGCAATAACTAAAGCGAATACGTAATCTTACTTATAATTAGTACGACAGACATCCGTTGGGCAAATGCGCATGTCAAAACCACTTCGTTTCCTTTTACTGCCCACAAATAGTTTCCACGACCTGACCGTTTAGTAGTGACAAATTTTATTTGATAGATACTGTTTTTAAGCGACGAGAAAGCACTGGGAGGAATGAGGAGTACGAAACTACAGGGAAATGACAAGGGGAGAGTGCGGCTTTCGCAATTAACATGCATATAAATGAATGTGGTCGATTGAAAATCAGTTGACATCCTCGAATCCTCCTATTTCTTCTTTTCGCTTTTGTATGTTCTTTCCCTGTGGCAATTATTACATTATAGGAGGACGGAATGAGGACGATGTTCATAAATAGCACAAGATGCTAAGCAAAAGGGGAAAGGAGCTTTTTTTCTTGCTACTCTCTGCGTCATGTGTGTGATTCTGTTCCTCTGAAAAGCGAAAATGGTCACATTGTGTAATAACGTTGCGCAGATGACTACTGGAACGGGAAAGATGGTGGTGGTAGGTAGGTGACAGATACCAAACTACTCATACATTTGGGTGTTTACAAGAGTAAACGATAAACTAGTTGTGTACATAGTTTACATTTTCAATCAGCAGGACTCTCTGGTAGAAGTTGAATGGAGGAAATGAAAGCATGAACGAATTTTGCGGATGAAGGAAGAATCTTTAGAAAATGAAAAGCCAAAGGAAGAAAAGCATCGACTCAGAGAAAAGGAAATGAAGGAAAGCAACACATTTTCAATTTATTCTCCTACGTATTACGTATTGGACAGAGCCAATAAAGCACTGAAGAACTACCTATAAAACACAACAGCAGCGACCCACGCGTCAAAACGCAAAGAGTATCTGATTGCAAGAGAGAGAGGAAAAAATTTACACAATTGTAGTTGACTGTATGGTGACATTCTACAAAATCAGTAAGTCGTGAGCGGGATAGGATAATATAGTGATAAGACAGTCGCCATCCGCATACACACTTACATCGAGCTGTGTAGTACAGGAAGTAGCGCCCTTTTTTTGTACGTCTCTAAACAACTTCATCTTTTCACGTCTGCAATCATATTATTTTATTTGTGAAATATCGATTTTATCTCCTTTTTCGTCTGCATCTCCACTTTCTCCTATTCAATCCTCTTGTGTTTATCATCATCAATAAATACGATTTGGAAAACGTTTCTATCAACTCGGCAGCCTTCTCTTTTCCTTCGCCATCGTCGTCGTCGTCGACTTCTTTGACAAACTGGCATCGTGAACGCAACAAATTTTTTTTATCCTATTCATCAACAACTTTTACTTTAGTTTCGTTGATTGAATCTGTTACTCAGCGTCTGCACTGCTCTTCAGTGGTTTTGTATGCATACATAATATGTATCTACATGTATGCATATCTTGATGCTTTCTGCTTGGTTATTAGAGAGCTTGTGACACCATACTCACCGATCCTTCTGCCAACACCATCACCACCACCGCAGATTTTCAGTTCACTTCAAAAACTTTGTTGAAAGCATCTTATTTCCTACTTTATTTCTTTCCTTTCCTCCTTCCTTATTACTACTAAATACGTCATTGAATGAAGTGGAAACTTTTGAACATTTCATCGTAGGTCAAATGCATTCGTACGAAGCAAGTGCCTCTATGTGTGACGTTATGTAGTAGTCGAACAATAACTGTCTTGTGTAATTCACTAGCAATAATAATTAATAACGATGGTCCTTATTCAAACCAGCATCGAGTTTAAAACCCCTATTCATTATTTTCGCCTAATTTCTACGAAAGTCAATTTCCTCATCGGTATCTTACATTTACCAAAATTACGAAATCCTTGCTATACTTACCATCCCTATAATAATGATGGCGCACTCCTACCCCGACTTCAATTTCATCTTCTCAAAAGCAGCAGCCAATTAGGTAACTTCGTAGAACGTTCAACCAACTCGTTCGTTTAAATATCCTCGTTGGTAGTAAACACCGTAATTTCGGGTGCAGACACAGGAATATTTCATTGGTGGCGATAATACTAATATACAACGCAGCAGGTGTTGCCACTGTTGCTCTCCTGGAGGATAACCGTCGTCTCACCTTTGCTCGCCCGTAGGATATTTTTATATGCCGATTTATGACATGACATGCCTGATTGAGTGAAAAGTAATTGGCTACATCTCTACATTTGCAATCTTTTCATCATACCCCAAATCTATCTGCTCCATTAAAATCTGTTAAAGTCAAATTCCGACAAAGAAGTGCACCGCTCACACAACATTTATCCGTTTTCTCCTCTATCCATCCGATCATATTTATCCAAAAAGAAAACGCTAAACCTCTGAAGAAACCCTTTGGAAGGAATAAACAAGCTGGAAAAAATCTGGGATGAGCAGCGAAGCAATCTCTTTCTCAATAATATGACGGTGTCGCCAGTGACACCGCAATGACGACGTGTATGAAAAAAATGAAAAGATCTTGCCAAGGTACATCCTGTAATAATGAGAATTCTCATAAATTCTCGTTCTATTTATAGACCTAATAATAATATAATCGCAGTTTGAGCCGATAATTCCTCAGCAAATAACAGACCAGACAAAAAAATATGAACAGATAATACCTTACATCAACATATAAGGATCACCTTTCAGTTCATTGTCGCCGTTGTTATCATCTTCATGTACTTGTCACATTTATTGCTGCCGTCTTTAAAAACCAGTGTACACGAAAAAAAATGCAACTACCGGAACCGTCCACCTTCAATCGTTTTGTACAAAGGAACAAAATCAAAGAGTGTGTGCGTGTTGTGTGTAGCGATGACAAGCCAAAGAATAAATATTGCATTATTGCGTACATACATTGCAATCTTCTTGTATACAGGCATTCATGAGTGTTGCATTAGTACTATCATCATCCCTTCCTCATCCATCCTTCCTTCATGCTCCTTCAGCTTTTGATGATCTCCTCAGAAGCTACCGAGAGAAAACTCGCATTGGATGACTCTTCATCACTACTAGTAACACACCAAAGGAGCATAACTATTTTCATCGCAGTCATCATCATCATCATCATCATCATCATCATCATCATACATTGCACCTCTTTTCTCTGGCTTTCGTAAGGAGAATGCTTGGTGGAAAGAAAAAAGAACACACACACATAAAAGAGAAAGAGAAATAAACCTCAATAAATAACCTGCTGCTGCTGTTATACTTTTTTACTTGTCTCCTCCTAGCATTGACCGAGTACACATAGTTTCTTCTCTTTCTCGACATCTATGTCTCACATACTCCCGCTCTATCCAAGCTTGGTGCTCTGCGAGTATATTTTGGTATTTGGCTTTACTTCCTATCATGATTGACAAGGTATTGATTTATTGATTAAGTTTACTAGTAGCAGTCAATACCTACCTGCCTATATCACATCAAATTCACTCTTTCTCTCCTTTTTTCTGACTGACTATATGGATGGTAGAATGAGATGTGGTGAAGTTCACTAGGGAATTATAGAATGTTTCTCTCAGTATATTCTTTTCACTTTCTTTTTTGGTTGTTCCTTTCCACGAAAGATATTTTATGAGCTGACTCTCTCTTTCTCTTTCCCTCTCTCTCTCTCCGTGGTGTGGCTTGGTGATCGTACTACACACTCCTGCTTTTAAAAAGGCTGTCATCATTATCATCATCCCCATGTATGTATGTATCTTTCGCTCACTTTCTTTCTCTTGGGCATTTTCCCTGGTGATATAAATACACAACGATGGTGATGATGATGCTGACCCATGCGACGACCATGCATGGATGAACGATGGCAGGATACATTTTTATTTATGGAATAAAAACGAAAACACTGCACGTTTCATCGTCTGGTGCAACCCCCAAAAACATTAAACCGATGGATAGATCGACAGCGCGCGAAGGTGTTTCCCTTCCTGTCTTGTCCCTATTAAATATGCTCTCATGTGTCCGATTGATTTAGTACAGTTCACACCGGAATAAAAAAGATTTCTCGAAGTAACATGCTACAAACTTTCACACAAATGACACTAAGAAACAATCCTGTTTCCCTGTTGTACAGCACGTACCGTATGTGCCGAGGTGTGTGTATGTATGTAAATGCTGGAAGTTTAGGTGGAAAGGGTGAAGTGAATAAATGAATTAACAAGGTCCTCTACTCTGTAGATTGTGACCTCACCTTCATCTTCATCGTCAACATCCTCCTCCGTGCCCTATTCTACAATCATGCAAAAATACGAGGTGAGCAATTGAATAGAAAACTGTTAACGTCAGATATGTGCAAACGCTGGACATACATGCTCCCGTTGCGATAAAGGTATATTACTTTCTCCTTCTTCCAAATTTTTTTTCTTTGCTCATTAGTAAAAGGTCCCAAGACAACTAGAAATCGAGCAAAAAACAATGAAAACATATTGTGCCATATATCTTGTTGACTCGCTGTGTAGTGTTCATTTGATCACGTACTTTTACGAGAGAAGTGAAACTCCTTGTTAAGCTGTTTACTACATTTTATCTATCAGACACACGAAAAAGCTACTAAAACATTTTACGAGTCATATCACCATCATCGGCGTCATAATAAGAAGTACAGCACATACAAAAGTCGTACGTTACTGGATCTCTCTGTGTTACCAGCAATACACAAGAGATGCTACTCATTTATTATCAAGGATGCGTCTGAAATACTAAAACTGATGAGAAAACTTAAAAAAATACCAACATTGTCAAAGAAACCCAGTGTAAGCAGGGTACTACAGTAGGGGGCTAACCAGAAACAGAACCAACTAATATGATAGAAACAAATAAGTCATACGACCAACTACTGTAGTTGGAAGAGATAAAGGAAACGCAACAAACGAAGGAGGAAATGTGAAAATCTACCACACACTAACTAATAATTGCAACATAGTCGTTTTTATTCGGCGAAACCGTAAATAGGCAGCATATACTTAGTTCCTAGTTACCTTGACATTTTCATTCCATGTAGTGGCACTTTTTCCATTGCCCATCTATTTCTGAATTTCGGTTGCACATCTAAATAGCTCATATAACATGCACATTAATCAAACCAAAACCATAAGCTATTTTATACACAGCTGGGGAAACATAAGCAACATTTAATACTTTTCCGGTAAACCCGAACACGGATTTTATGCTGTTTTTTTCTATGCACCTAATTTTTAATCCCTTCTGTGCTGCTGCTTCACGAACAACTTTGCATTTGTTGTGATCTGATAGATGATGAAGAGTGCAGTGGTGAAATTGAAAAACCTAACGTAAGATTAGGTAGCCTTTTACTTACAAACCATTACACTCTACTAATACGTAAGAATGAAAGGGGAACACTGGCGTCAACTTTGTAGACGAAGAAAATTCAAACAAAACTCTGCCAGGTGAAAGCTTAGCATTGTGCAGTGACCGCGAACCGATAATAAAACAACGTGATGGAAGATTGAGAAAATAAAGCTTGTCAACCATAACATCATGTCTTTAGGTATCAGGTCGTGCCTTGTGCATCATTCAGCTTGTAGAGAGCAGCAAGAAACGAAACTGAAAGGAACAGCAGCAGCTTTATATGAAGCAATTTCCAACTCATAAATCGATGGGAAATCAATAGAGAATGTGTGCGAATCCTGGGATGGTAATTGACGGTATTATATTGAGCGGATTTTGAATATTTGATTTACAGCACGTGAAACGGTTGACGGATGATGAAATAGAAAATAAAAATGAGGGACAAAGAACAAAGAACTTTTTAATCCTTTAACGTAGTAGCATTGTGTAATGTCAAGTTTGTCTCTGCGTGAAATATGATATAGCGTGTTTGTTCTCTACATGTACATGGAGGTTCAAAGGTAAAAAAAAACACACGTCTGCACATGTGAGTGATGAAACAACGGAAATATATTCGCGTTACCGCAACGCAATCAGTGTAGAATGCTGGAAGCCCCGAGCAGAGTAAGCAATAGCAGTAAAAAACTATTATCAAATCTGAAATAACGTAAAATGCGACAATGAATAACGGTGACGAATAAATATTGTGGCTTCCTCGGCTTCCACTGGTAATAATCTCCCCGAGTTTTTGAGCACTGAACACCGCCACCGTAAAAAAAATACAGACTAAATGTAAGCATACACACCAAAGTAGGTTCTACGTTTATATGTATATAGGTTGACATGTCTCCAATCGACATTGGTGTGTCAACAGCATGGCAAAGAGCAATTAAGCAAAATACATTTGAGAATAGTATTTGCATATTTTCTAATCGTAAAAAAGAGGCAGAGTCCGTCTGCAGAGAGCAGTATAGAAGCTCGCCAATAATAATGACATGTACAAGCGGGAAAAAAAAGTTGCAGACAAGCAACAGCCATACGACATGTCATCAGCATTTCATCGTCACCAAAAAATCCCAGAAACGGGAGAAAAATGTGCAGATGTATAAAATACAGTGGTCCTATACGTATATGCATGTTAGAATATTTATATTTATTTTTTAGTATGTACAGAGAGAAATGTACATAGGGTATGCATCTACCTCTACAAAGCCCACTATTTATCCTCTATTTATACTGGTTTTTGGACTACAGACAATATGACTGGCTGTGTGTGTGTGTGTGTGTGTGTAAAAATACGAGAATAATAAAATAAAAACGAACAGCAAGACAAGATGTATTTGACGTTATGACGTACACACGACCCTTTCTAAACACATATTACGACCGGTAAGAGTAATAAGTAAAAATAATACCGTTTGATATTTTATAGATTGGCTTTCACTAGCAAAAAGTAATACCAGCACTACTGTCGTTTGCCCCAGTCGCCTGCTGCATTACTACCACACTAGTTGTACTAGAATTAAAGCTTTTCGTTGTCGTATAAGCGGCAAGAGGGAAGAGTGAAGAGAGAGAGAGAGAGAATGAGAGAGAGAAAGAGTGAGACGGGAAAACATGTAAGTTTCTGTTTCAGGTTTTGTTGTAGTTTCTCGTCATAATAAAATGAAACATTCTCATCGACCTCGTCGTTTGTTTTACATGAGTAAAAATAAAATTGGTATCGGCGGCGATGTGGTTGGTGGCGGAGGAGGTATAGCCGATATACTTGTACGAATGTGAAGCTTATATAGTGTTAGTTTAGACAAAATACGGCATGTTTTATGCATAATATTACTTATGATGACTACTGTTTCTTCACTCTTCTCTCTCTCTCCCCCTGTATGATATTCCCATTTTTATATTTATACTTTCGTACGCATAAACTCATAATAATAATAATGTGTGTTCCCATATAATGTAGGTAGGTATGCACGTATATTTTATCGACTAGAAATATTTTCTCTCTTCGTCAGTAATTTACAAATGTCCGGAGTCGACAGGAAGGAGAGAAATGGGGAAATTATTCCTCAGCAGTAAATAGTTTGATCCGATAACGATTTTCTGCTAATCTGCAAGCATAATCAGAGGGAGTATAGAGAGAGAGAGAGAGAGAGTGAAGGAGGGAGAGAGAGAATAATAATATTATGATTATGACAGACAGGGAAAAGGGCATGCATGAACGGACTAGACATGTGCTCTCTGTTCTGTTCTCCTTTCTCTCTCACTCTGCTGTGCATATCATAATGCATATAGATTACACACATATTTGGTGCATAGGTAATGTGTTATGCATAACACATAAATATAATGAAACCAAAGCTTTTAAAAGAAATGTTCATGTAGTCATATTTATCGAAAACTCCGAACTGTGGCTCTGGCTAATATCGGTTGTCCGTACTTCCTATAATAGAGGTATATTAGGCCTATGCTACCACTGCTTCGACAAAGCATGAATGTACGGATAGATTTACTGTCTATTCCTGCTGGATGTTCCGTTCCCTCGTACTCACTTTAATTTTTTTTAAGTTTTAGTTGTTCCTGTTCCTTTCTTGCTGCCACCAAGTGAAAAAAATATGATGTTGTTGAACAATCTTGTATGTATGGTGGTGGGTGAGAGTGACTAATGTAGGGATATATGGATAATAAATATCATTTGCTTATATGTATTTGTTCCCGGTGGTAGTGGTGATGTAGTGTTCCGTTTCGTAGGTAAACCCCGTGTGTGTGTGTGTGTGCAATATGAAATGATAGAGTCGACTCAGCAACCGATCAACTTGGCAGGTACGTATTTCTGTGGAATCCCTTTTTTCCTGGTTATATTTAAGCGAACAAGTTTCTATATTTATGGGAAAGGAGCTGAGTTTATCTGATTATTTTATTTGGTCTTTCGGGAAGTGATTTCTTATGATAGACACATACCATTTGTTTTTATGCGTGATACGATACGATGTTGTTCTAGTTGTTGTTGATAGCGCTGATGATGACGATGATATGTGCATGTATGCATGCATAATTTCGGTGTATCTTGTTGAATTGCTGTTATTATGTTGTTGTTGCTGTTGTTTCTGTCCAGTAAAAGAAATAAATATTTGACGAGCCAGACACCGTCGATTTCAACCCGGCAGGGAACACAGCAACATGATGGCGAATGAATGGTACAAGGAAGAAATGGTAAAGGGATATTATTGGAGCAATTGTAATATTTAATGATGACAAGAATGAGTGAAGACGGACAATATTCAAATGCCGGGCAACCCCTTTTTTCTCAATATGGTGACAACACAAAGGAGAAAACCAGACATCGGATCGCCCTGCCAGTTAGACCAAACAAACAATTCCCTAAAGTTGTTTTAATGCGAAGAATGACTTAAATTTTTACTATTTTTATGTTTCACCGCCTCATTCCTTTGTTCTCTCTGACTTTAGCTATTTTCTCCATAAAATTATCCTTCACTTGTTTTCGTTCTCCTGACAGGCCAGTAGTTTCTTTCCCTTTATTATCGGTTCCTTGTTTCTCGTGACTTTGTGCCAAAGACATAATAACAAACTGTCTTGTATTATTTTTAAAAAAAGTAACTTCAATGAAAATTGTTTCAAAGATATGATGTCCAGCGGCGTATTAAGACGGCTCCGGATTAAACCAGCAACAAATCCACGTTACATAAATACTGTGCGGAGATTTCCTTCTCGAACGCATTAGCGAACAAATCTACATCACCGTGGCATCGTCATCAAAGGCTTTCCCCTTTTAATTTACTTCTTACTCTTGCTATTTCCTTTCAGCCGTGTACTCACCATCACCAACACCGTACACCACTTTACCTCCGCTATACCTCGTCGACTTATCATCACAACAGCCACGAATTGCACCGCATATAGGAACAAAAGCCACCATCATATAAGAAAAAAACGTGCAGCTGAACCACATCACATATCACATCATCAGCATTGTGTCGTCGTCGCTCTCGCCGTACAAAAAAGCAACACCAGCAAACACGACACGATACGAAAGCTTAAACAAAAACACGTATTACACAGGGACACAGACACTAGGAAAACATTATTACTTTTACCTTACGCCGTCTCTCTTTTTCTCTTCATAAATTTTCCTTCTTTCTCTCTCTCTCTCTCCTTTTTTCCTTCTCTACATTATGCATTGATTGACAAGAATTAACCTTAATGTTGAGTTCGCGTGTTATGCCACATGGTCACTGTAATTAAATCGTTTCGCACCACGTACGTAACGGGAGCAGGAACAGTTCAAGAAAAGATATTAAAATGGAGGCGCGCACGTTGTTGTTTTCCCTTTTTGTGTTACATACAACAGCGGGTGTCCGCTATTTATTATTTTTTTATCGTACTTATTATAATGCAGAAAACAGAAAATTTTCCCTGGTTATATTGGCTGCATTACGTGTGTATGGATGGAGTGAGAAAATCACAATTTCTTCTAATGGTTTCTTTCCTCATTTTCGTCAAATTCTTCCCATTTCTTTAATTTCCAATCGAAAAGAGTCATCCGCCCTTTACCTGTCACTACCAACCTAACGCACTAAAATCCATTGTATTGTTTACACACACCACCGCCACTGTCCAATGACAGGTTCCTTTAAAACGTCAATTCCTCTTTTTCAAAAGAAAGGTAATCCATGAGAGCTTGACTTTCAAATAGGCACTGGAATCTACAATGAAATACAAACCGGCACTCACACCCGCCGACATAATTGGTAATCAACAGAGGACAGCGTGTTACAATTTCTGATTGTCTTTGCCAGATCACCAAAGTAGGCACTGGCAAAAGGAGGGGATAAATGCAGGTTTTTGTATACTGGCAAAATGCTGTGATACTAATGGTACAGCGACGGTAGGAAGAGCGAGGAGAAGAGAGATATCATCAAGAGCACTCAACGAGTACAGAAGCAGAGAGAATGAGAAAGAAACTGATCAATGAAGACCGAAAATGAATCCGATTCCACTTACTAGTTGTGGCGGTGATATATGAATTTTTTATCGTTTACTTTTTTATTTATACCGTTTTATTATTCTCCCATATATATCCACACAGTCATACTAGCATGTTCATCCTCTCTCTCTCTCCCTCTCAACTTTACAAGCATATACTTTCATACGACCTGCAAAAAGCGATACTATTCTTAATGTATCAAAATAATCATCAGCATTTAGCCCTGTTTTTACTTTCATTCCTTCCTCTCTGGAGTTGAAGCTAGCGAAGATGAAAAAAGAGTCAGTGTGATTGCAGTTATTGCTGCTGAAAAAAGTCAATGTGGTTGCTGATGACGATGATAATGATAATGCCGAAACACGACATTCCACCTAATAACATTTCCGTTTACGTTAGGCAACTTTCATGGTAACATAATATACATATCCAAGTGATCCGAAAAGGAAGAAGAGAGAGAATAAAATAAGTGATTTTCCTGCTCCTGCCGCTTCGACGACTACTACTATTGCAGTACAGTATCACTCTAAAAAAGCAGCGAACTACAGCGCTAGAAAAACTGTATTATTGATATTGGCTGTTTGATAATAACGATAAGTATGTAACTCTCTCGAACAACGTCGGAATTAGTATCTTGTTGAAACGATGAAAGAATCTATCTATCTATCTCTTTAAATCCATACGCCAATAATATTGGCTACTCAATCTTGTTTCCTTGATCTTTTATGTGAGATTCAATAAAAAATAATTGGAGACGAATAAAATATTTTGGCAAGCGGCCCGCCATCATCCGAATACGCTCCGCTTCAATATACATAATAATATATTATTAGATATTATCCGCATGGAACATACCGCCGCCACCACCATCATACTATGCATTACTTACTTACTGCATTGCGTTACTTACTATTATGTATTATTATTATTATGGTTATCTCAGGGCAAAAATATAGATTGTTCTTTCGACGTCGTTTCTGCTTCTTTTTCGTCAGATTGAAAAAAAGTGTACAATATATTCTTCATCGTAAAATGCAGCAGTAGTGGCACTGACTACCGTTGCCACTGACAAGTACGAGTATTGCACCGACCACCGTTACTCTTTCCCTCGCTCTCCCTCTCTCTCTTCCTCCGTTCTTTCGACTACATTTTATTTATAAGTGCTTCCAAATTCCAAGGAGATGGGTGTGTATCGTTTTGAATCTGACGATAATGACGATGAGCGTCGGAACATTTTTCCGATAATGCCATTTGCTTCCGTTGCTGTTTTCCCAACTTAAATGTTTGAAATGACAAGAAAGAAATTCAAATCGACAGTAACAAAGTACATAATGGTACGGCGCGTGTATAAAAAAGTTATAAAAAAGGGTTGTTGTTGCTGTCGTTGTATTTATATCAGCAGCAGCACAGTAGTCGACACGCTGCTGCCGCATTTGGACTACTACTCCTTTTCCATCATCACACTTTGAAAATGATTCGCTGCACCACTCCTGCTCAAGTACGCCAGCACACTCAAACAAACCGAAACAGTGATCAACATAATTTCAAAGAATACATTTATTTGTGTCATGTCTTAAACTTAAAGAAAAAACGCGACTGCATGGTAATGTGTCGAAGACATTTATAGCCAATAAGACTTGAGTGAAATGCTTTCAATATTGCCATTAACATGTGTCAACATCAAGCTTACTACTTTACTACCGCCCATTACTGTTCCGTTTCCGAACGACAGGTCATGTAATTATTTTCCGCAAAGTGTAAAATGAGAAAAAAAATTGTTACACGTCTGTCTGCTCATCTGCCCACCGCTGACTCCACGCACACGGTTGTCAGGAAAAGAAAAACAAAATTTACTTTTCCACGTAGTGCTCGGTAATGTTTGTGACGGCATCACTCCTAACTTCACCTATTGAAGCGTGTGATTATAAGGGCTGTATTTATTACCCCCCCTTGTAGAATATCCCAACAAATTTTATCACTCACAAGTAATCTACATGGTAAACAATTTTTATTGGCATTCCTAAATTTTTTTTAGGCTACTACATTGTCTACATGCACACATACTTTGTGTGTCCTGTATACATAAAGAAGTGGGTGTACAAATTATGTGGGGATTTTTTTTGCACGGTGCCAATTGTCATTCAAATGGGAAGTCTTTAAGTGATTTTGATTTTAAAAAAATACATTACTCGAATAAAGTAGTTTTTGTTCTAGAGAGAAGCATTGCCCATTAGCCGTGTCTTTTATCGTTTCAGAGTGAAAAATGGGACACGGCGTCCATCCATCAAATTCATTTTATGCAGTTTTTCTCGTTAATGTATACGCGTACCTACCACTGCTGTATCGTTCGACGTAGGTTATCGAGTATCATCATGGAATACGGGGCTGCTGTGCTCCTAGTTATTAACGTCGGTATAGTCAGTTCGTTGTTTACTTGTTTATCTTTCGGGAGAAACGAAGGAAATTGATGAAGCAAAGTGTTTATAGAGGGAACGATCAGAGTAGATTGGAGCACTTTATGCAAAATGGGATGGTTAAAGTGGGATCTCTCATTCCATTATTGCCGCCAAGATAATAAAAAGTGATAGGCAATGGGAGATATTGCAGTACAGTGGTGTAATGTGCATGTGTGGGCGAAAATAACATGTGGGTATTATCGGGAATGTAAAAGACGACAAGTGTGGGTAATCGAATACGGAAAAACTGAAAGTGAAAGAGGAGCAGTAGGCTCAACAGTTGACATTTATCACCCGAGCAGCTTTTACTTTAGGAGAAGAGACACGCGCGTCACTAGACAAGAAATAAGTCAAGAAGGTGCACTTGTCGTACACAACTCTTTTATTTACTTTATGGCTGTCTGTATGGTGCGGATGTGGTAAAGGAGCAAATCATTTTGTCTAGATAACTGAATGGCATAGTATTTTATTGAAAACATTTAGATTGCACATTATTTATTAATCAAGTACATGTTTTCAGTGCCAGTACTTTTATTAGCTCTGATGATGATGAAGTATTAACAGCAATTCAATTTTAATGGCCGATTTCGCTAAACATTGCGAGGAAATTACGTTCCAAAACTACTTATATTCTTGTACAGCAAATGTGCATGCTGCTACGTAAAAAATAAGAAATAAATTCTTACATACTAAAATGCTGCAAGATTCCACAACATATGAAAGCGGTAGCATTGGTAAAATTAGCGCTAACGGCAATGCTTGTTGGTGTTTGTGTTTGATTCTTTTCCGTCTTTCTGTCAGGTTGGCATTATTCGGTTTGCGAAAAGTTTTGTTGAATCAGGAATGCTCCCGGTAGCGAACGGTAACCAAGAAAGAAAGAAGACCACGTGTATGTACAAGATAAAGATACACATGGTATCGACCATGTGAGAGTTTGTCATGGTAAAAGAATCCGAAAAAGGAAACTTTGGTCCCTGGGAAACCTTGCAACATGGTAACGATAACACATACAGTTTTGCACGAGTTGGTACCTAGAAAAGCACTTTTATTGACCGCATCTTCTTTGTGTCTTTTATATAAGAAAAATGATATAAATAAATGCAATAAACAACCGCAGACTGTTGATAGCGGTTTGTGTATAATGGTCCTCTCACAATAGTCACAATACAAAGACTATCCTAGCCAGCAAGGTTGAGCAGATGGTGCATTTTGCTTCCTGGAGTCATCTGATACAATGATATTATGGCTACATAATGGGAAAATATGACAGCTAGGCTATAGCGGCTTCGGCATTATGTTGTGTATTGCGGTTACGTAAAAATACAGCTGGTAAATGTATCCTAGAATCGTAGACACATACAAAATAATTCTTACGCTCAATTATAAGTAACTTTCCGGAAGTGGTCATTTTAAAGGAAAGTGCAGTCGGTAAATCAATGTCATTCAATTCATTGCTATGGAGAAAGGACCATGATGAATAATCCATCGAGATTTGGAGTAATTATGAATATAAACGACATAGAAAGAGAAAACAATTTTTATTTTATTTTATTTGAAAACGATATATTAAACTAATGATAAGTAAAAAATATGCATTGCTAATATTCATGAATCCTTGTATTTCTTACTCTAGTATAAAATGTAAAATTGGCCGTGAGGCCATACATCTGTAAGGTTTGTTAGGAGTGTGAGCGACATGAATTCCCTAGGTTCTATTTCCAGTCCCAGCTCCTATTGCGAATATTGGCCAAGAAACCTTCTGTGTCTTACTGGCCTAGAGTACCACCGTCAGACTTAACTCTCGACTCAACAGCACCACAAAAGAACCCGGAACGAACGGAGCAGTAACAAGCTACGGTGTTTCTATTTGTGTCAGAGCGATTACTTTGTAGTTCGTATGTGTCTTAAATACATTCAAAACCAAATGATGGAGGAAGCAAGTTTTTTTTCGCAGTTTCTGCTCAGGAGTTTTCAACTACCGGTAGAGGGTATAGGTTGTGGTTGCTTTCACACTAACAAGTAGGACTACCGGAAGCTCTAAAATCCCCGCAAAAAACCCACTTGACCCGAAAGGCGGAATCTGTGTGACTTCGTCACTTACAAATATTTAGCAGCACTGGGACAAGAAAAGATGTTTCCTCAGAACAATCTTTAGACAGCAAACAGCAACACCCTCCCTTACTAGCATTGGAGGAGCACCAGCAACTGGTTTTCCTAAGCAACAGAGACAGCCAGTCAAAGAAATTTTAACGAATGACTTTAAAATAATTTTAGAGTAAAAGTTGTCACATAAAGCTAGATAGCGAGGTGTCGACCTCGTGATGTAAAATTTTTGCTGCAAGAAGCACGCAGTGCTCTAGTGATTTTATAACTCTCTTTCCCGTTCTGTCGTCGCGTGTGCTGTAGGAAATGTTGCACGCATGTTTGCCCCATTTACATACACATTTACGGAACTAATAAAAAATGAAAATGCGCTGGCTTGAGTTTACCAGCACTTTGTCAACCGCTTTATAGCTAACAAAAAAACGGACGACCGGTGACGTGTTCCCAGTTAAATGTCCGTTAAATGTGCTAAAGTTTTTAAGCGTTCCCTACTTCAGTTTGTAACTTCAACATGAAATTCAGAAAAAGAACAGAGAAAATACGGGGAATAAACTTTTGTAATATTTTTATCTGAATTTTAGTGACTTATTGCAATATAATGTATGACAAGACACGATTAAAATTGTATTACTTGGTCATAGTATTGAGTAAAAGCATGTTTTCCAAGCGTTTGCCAAGGTGTTGCACAGGTAAGAATCAACGTTTAATCAATAAACTTGCATTTACGGTTCCATGCCTTCTAAGACCTATAAACATGGGACGCATAACAAAACAAAGCAAGTTGTTGTGTTATGGTAGATAATCTGTTCGAAACTGGCCTCTATGAAAGGTTTCAACAAAATAATCTACATAAAACAAACGAACAATACATGCAGCATGCAGGACGGAGATAAACAACTTGTTATGCTTTTGTTTTCAGGGGTTTCATATAGACACAATAAACCACGTATCGTAACAAAGTTAAACGGATTCAGATTGGCACAAATTACTTAAGCTGAAATTGGCATACGTGGTTCTACCAATTTCACTTTTACTATCGCCGACATATTATATGCGAATGTATTTTCTTCTAAAAATCTTATTTTTTCAATAAAATGAATTATTCAAAGCATCTGTCCGATATTGGCTGCAAATCCACTGTGAAACGGCATCAGAAAATGCGTCATGTGACGCTGGATTTCTACAGAAGTTCGAATGTCTTGTGAAGTCTTACGACTAACCGGATGGAAGGAAATACTAATAATAGGTGGAGCAATAAGTAAATCAGTCAATCCTATTGAAAAAAGAAAGTGTTCATTGCAAGTATTCGCTTACAACTGACGTGTGCCACTCAAACCCGATTTAAGACCGTTCAAGTGTGTGACATGCAAATGCAAGTAGCATTTAAATGGTAAAACTTAAATTTTAAATAGGTAGGCTAAATTACTTACGATGGTATTGAAGAAGATATGAAAGGTTTACGCTCGTGCTAGAGATGTAAAAATTAAAACATGGCTGTGATGAAAACGAATTATCTCTTTGTTGAAAACTAAGCACTGCCACATTTAATGATGCATTTCGGTGATGTGATGTAAAACAATTATCGTTATCCTTGTTTCCTCCTACCAGCAAGTATCAAATGGTTTACCAGCCACTTTTGGCTAGCAGGTTAGAACAGACGGTGAAAACTTTCACTTCTGAGATTATATTAGGTTATGCAGGTAAATAGTGTATACGTAACGTAGATCATGTAATTTGTACACTTGATACAATGAATGAATGATTACGCGCAATTTTTGGAACCTGTCATCTGACTGTATTATATTAAGGCTTTCATCGTTTATAAAAAACTAATTTAACGATTGAATTCTGAATTAAACTAGAAATGTAATTAACTCTGACGCATATGCATATAAAAGATATTTAGGGGGTTGTTGGATCATATAGCAGGTGCTTTTTGCTATGCATATACATGCGCGCTTTCCACCATCAGTCATATTGGATATCGTTTCGTTCACCGAATCAGTCTGATTCATTCCTTTTAATACTCACCAGGTGCAATTAAGAAAACGACAACCTACCGAGTATTGCACGACTTTTTGTTCTTGTAATCACTACCTCTACTCTACTGTTGCTGCTCTGTGCGGCTGATGGATGGATTTCACATTAAATCGAATTTCTTGATGTTTTCAAGAGATACGGATTTAGAGTGCTTAGCCTCCGTTGGATATAATAAATTGCTTTAATCGAAATCGAGAATGTTGATTAAGTCGCCATCGCTTTCTCTTTGTGAACCCAACTTTGAATTTTAGTCGACAAACCAATCTCCAATGTCCAATCCCACGTAACCTCAAGTAAAAGCAGGCACACCGAGAAAAAAAAATGAAATGCACTCTCCAAAGTTATTACTTCTACATACGCACCCAAGCCCCTCTCAATAAATTTTTTTACGTTCCTCCTGCGGCAATTCAATTGTTTTTCCATAATTCTTACCCCACGAAAAAATCATACCAGGGCAGCAAAGAGAAATCCCAAAGGAAAAATGTGTTAAATATATTCCCTACTACTGTATCGTGCTTTTAACAAATTCATGCTCTCTCTCTCTTTCTTTATTTCAATGCACCATAAAAACACTCCTCTTCCATTTCATACAATCAAAGAAAAAAATGATTTAATAGCGGTATAATAATCACATGCCAGGCTTGAGTTAGTTGGCACAAATGCTGCACACTCCACGTATGTACCTTATATCAACCTACAACATAATCCCATCACCAAGGAATGGGCCATTGTTTAAAAATTCTTATAAACATATGCAAGCCATATAACGCGTACCTACATTCTTAATTCATACGTAATACATTTTATTGCCGTACCAGTCGTTTCCCTATTTCTAATAACCCTTTTCATCGCCATCACCAGCCCTATATACAACCTGAGTGAACCCGCCGTAAACGGTATGGTTTTTAGGAATCTCCTTTTCAAAATGCAAATCAATTTCCAGCTCCACTGATATTTACAGTTGATAAGATTTAAAGAGAAAGTACGAACGAACTACGGTTGACGACACGACGGTAGTGGTAGTAGCAAAGCTCTACTTATACGCCGATTTCTAATGCTTTGATTCTGATATGAAATTAGTACTTGGCCACAAAGTAAAGTAAATATCTATATGTATAAATACCATATTATTATTGCTCTTGTATTATGTTATCTTAAATGCGCTTTCTACTTAATTTACAGACTACCAGGTAAGTGATTGGAGACTCTAGTTGTTTTGTTGGGTTGGTTGCTCAGCATAAAAAGTAATTAAGCAGTTTAAACACAACTTTTGGTTTTCCTTCCACCCAACTTAGTGTATTATAAGAGAGAGAGACCCTGTTCTCTTTCTTTGTGCGCTTTTGTGTAAGTAAATAACCGTTGGCTTAAATACTTTATTCGACATACTCAAAGCCTTTTTTAAATTTTCTCCGTTCTTTCCAGGAAAAATAAATTGGACAAATTAACATGCAACATGAACTTTTTGTGTGTAATAATGCTTTTATGGATACCAAAAAAAATCTAGGCTTTGTGGTAGGGCTAGGACTGTGAAAGCAGTCAACAAATTTTTAGACAAAGCGTATTCTGGGATTTGCTGTTGAAATTATTAGCATTTCACAATTTTGTTCGTATAAGTTTATATATATAAATATATCCACAACTAGAATAGAAGTGTGAATTATACCGACACAGATATATTTCAATACGCCAACGAAAACAGTAGTCGTAAAATGTAATCACAAAAACTTCTATCAATATCTTTGAGTAGGATAACGTTTTGAAATTCTCTGGAACGAGGCTAGACTAATATTAGAACGGCTGTTTAACTTTATTACTGTAGTTTGCGAATCTACAGGCATATATATCTGATTAATCTGACATAGGTAGTAGTAGTAGTAGTACTAGTAGTAGTACAAATAGTAAAATGTAGGTTCTAATGACTTTCAAGAAGCTATATAGTGCTCGTGTATCTTTGTATGATTTATTACACAAAACATGCACCAGTGAAAATCGCTTTTTATCAGATAGATTGCTCATTCAATCTACAGTGCCGCTTTTGGCTGTACATTTTCCGTCGAAATTTTAGATTAAAAATAAATCAAATTATTTAAAAGGTCAGGGAACATGAAGTATCAAGAAATATGTCCTTAGAAGCACGCCAAAAATTCTAACAAAGACACATGCTGGAGTATAAAACTGTTTAACATCTACATTTCCCTTTCCCGTTTAAAGGATACATACATAAAATGCTATCAAAGTAGCGTAATTATTAGCTGCATGATTAGTCAGACAATTTAGTACTTCATTGTCGGCTAGCAATTTTTAAATACTTCTATCAAGTATCTAATGAGTATTTTTACTTTCGTACCTCTACAAGTATAATTGTGTTATGACTATGAGAATAAAGGAATAAAAATGACAACAAAAAATTCAGATTCTGCAAAACACGAACCATATATCCGCTTATCACCCGTCATCTCACAATATGCTTTATTAACTACAACGTCTATTAGCTTTAAGAAACATCTACCTTGGAAAGAAAAAACCAGCCAGCGTTAGGGGCAACGTGAGACTTTTTTCACTTTATTTCACCCATGTAACACCATTTCTAAAAATGCTTTTAACACGTACATGTCTCGAGACATGCATAGCTTGTCCAATAGAAAATAACGTCGAAACGTATGCTGTTCATGTAATTAAAATTATTTTTTGTTCGTCAAATATATTAATTAATGTTATGTCTACGCTGATGCCTATTACGGAGCACTAGGAATTTCATGTTGATTGGTTCATTGGTTCCATCATCCTGTGATGCATTTATAACCAGGCGGCAGTCAGAAACGAGCTTGTAGTATATGTGTGAGAGATATTTTTGCTGTCTTCGACAAGCAGTCAGTAAAACAAATGCGGAAAATCTCTCTCCGCGCCAGGTTTGCTCATTCATTCTGTCCTGGTTTATTGGGCATGCATAAAGAGTAATATGTTTGTTGAAAGAGATGGGTAAGTACTTACACATTGTATACCTTTCCATACGTGCATTACATACGCCACGCAGTCAAATTCAATAGAAGTTAGAACAAATGAATATACACAAATGAACTTTTGCTGTTGCTTGATATCGTTGTTTTTATGTATTGCTATTATTTTATATGGTTAATATGAAATTTGACACGAAAATCGATCGATTAATGCTTAACATGCATGCACGAAACAAATTTATCGATTTCGTTCGAGCACACACCATTCAAGAATAAGAGCTTTCCACGTTCTAATAGTTTCAGTCTTTATACCATTGAAGGTGCTGGTGGCAGAAGTGGGTGATGTGTCGTGGGATCAAAACTTTATCGCACTCTAATAAACGCACACAAATATATATATACATATATATACTCACATAAATACAAAGATAAACAAATGCATGTATATAAAAGGGAGATGTTAATGCTACGTAGTACAATCCTTGCAAAGTCCGTCAGGTTTGTCTGTTTTACCGTCTGTCCGTTCCGACGTAGGGAAATTTAAGATGGCTTAGAATTGCTGTTTGCTAAATTTCATTCAAAACTCTAAGCAATATCTCAAATAAGATTGTAGAATTGTGCTTTCTGAATGCTGTTAATCCCTGGGTAACGTAGATAAGGTTGAAATGCTGTGGCTCATAGTAATCTACAAGTAGAGTTACAAATTTAAAGGGCTTTTAATTCTTAAATTGTAAAATAAGCCATTGATCGGATTATCTCGTCTTTAGAATGTGTGTGGTAAGCTACCTCTACACTACTTAGGAGAACTTTTCATATTTTCTTTTCCATATGCCCCACTAACTTTTCTCTTCAGAAATGAAAAAGTAAATCCTATCACTACTGCCACCAAAGCCGTCAGAAGTAGTCAACCTAGAGTAAAATCGTGACAAATGCTGAAACGTACACATGCCTATGAAGACGACGATCACGAGAAAGAAAACTAATAAATGAATTTGATGACGACTGCTGGGCAGGCAACAACTCCAGTAAGACTGTAAAAACAAGCTGTAACTTTTTCATCGTCATAATAGTTTTGACTCATTATTAATAATCAACTACTTACACAGAATACACTGCTTCGCACTTCGATTCTAACACTAACGTAAATAACAAGCCCCAAGTAGGCATCATTGACATACCTTCACTTCTTTTTTCAATTTTCCTTTTATTTCAATTATGCGACAGTTTTGATGAAAACCATGGATTTGTCCATTTTACATTATGGTATGTGCCACGTGCAATTCCTAATCTGTTTTGAGATTTCATGACACCTACGTGTGACTTGTCAGACTATGTACTGCTGCACTTCTTAAATGAATAATAATCTGTAAACTTCTGGAAACTACAAATTTCCTGCGGATGTCGTTTTGATTGAAAGGTTTTAGGCCATTTAGCCTAGTGGATATTTCGTTCTATTTATTTTTGGACATATTCCTATAATGTAATTCCTCATAGTATTTCATCACAGTATTTCATTGTTACTTAGCAACAATTCTATGCAAGTAAACCCCTAAAATGATAAAGTAACACATGTAGCTACAAGTATCAGCATTGCTGCATCTTCATTGTTATTTGTTCACATCAATTTCGTGTAAACCATGCGTAGTACGTAGGTTGTTCAAAGAAATATGTTGGTTTACATAAGTTTATTAATGGTTTTGTCAGCTCTCGTTACTGACATTGCAATGACGTAAAACTAGGCTAAATATTGTCCAAACAAAAACCATATCCGATTGAAAGAGTTCCTCTCGTACAAATAGACCAAAATAGTGACAATTTACAGTTGCACCACATTACTAAACTAACACTTTGTAAATACCGTTGTGCTGTTGTAATAAGCCTGTACTTGAAACAATAAGTTTGTCTGGAGTTCACTTGTTAAAAATAGACAAATGTACAATCAAATCCCACATCCTGCCTCAAATAGATTGTGGTTAGTGTTTAATAGCATTTCAAGTAATTTCCTGTACGTCCTTACACAAACAAAAAACATATCCAACATTTTTTTCAAGCACTACTGTACCTAACATGACTTTCTATTATGAATCCGACTTTCATTTACCATATTTTTACTGGCATACTTCAATAACTTCTGCGTAGTATTTAAGAGTCAGTACAATCATCAGGTATCCCTAGATCAACAGTTATTCGCCTGCATAAAAGCTGCATATCGTCTATAGCATCTAACAAACCTGTAGAAAATATTTTTTACCTCATTCTTCACAGCAGCAGCGGTAGCAGCCACAACAATAACAACAACAACAACCAATCTACTGACTGCTGATAAAGGATGTCAAATTTTATTTGCAATTTTTCATTCCTTCTTTCTTGTTTTCTTTCTGACTTTCCTCAGCTCACTTTCTGATAATATTACTTTTCGTCGTTTGACAATTCCTTAGGGAGGATATCCAGTTAAAGTTTTGTATTTTGCATATTAACATTTTCATTATTATTACTATTATTACATATTACTACGATGATGATATGATTGCACGGTGCACTGCTACTACTACTGTATTACACTTGATAACTTTCTCAAAGGGGCTGGTTGAGAGAGACAGCATGATCGTATTATTGAGTGGAATTTGTAAACATGTTCATGAAAATGAACAAGTATAAGTAAGAAAATTAAAGGGTTTTTCCACTATCCAATTCCATCCATTCACCGAGGAGTAGCTCTCTCTCTCTCTGTACAAACTGGGCTTTACAGTAATTCTCTTCTTCTACTTCATTTTCTATCAAGAAACGATAGCTCTTTGGGGACTCCCATACCCTTTTCCAATTTATGTATGAGCGATGAAGGGAGACAGAGAAAGCAGGGGAAACGCAAACAATAATACTAACGCGGGGCCATGTATATGCTCCTCTGATAGGAACACAAGCCGGTGGCTGTTGTGCGTGCCACCAGGAAAAAATACTCTTAAAAAGGAAGGAATGCCTGCTCACATTCCATTCTTCTTGAACGCAAGGCGTATATGCATGCATGCGTGCCTTTCAAAAGGCAGGCAACCATATAAACACCGCTTTTTCGAAGAATCAGAAACGAAAATGTGATCTTTTGTGAGGCATAATAAACGGTAAACTTGCATATTATTATAGTTTTCTCAAACCTCAAACGACACCTAACGCCATACCACATTTATTGCTGCTATCACAAACTATAATGCTAAAGACTAAAGCTGTTATCTTCTTTTTTGTTCTAATCCTCGTTTTATTATTCGACTACTTATAAAATACACGCATTTCATTTTAAAGGCAGGCTACCACCAACATCAACTTTTTACGGCAAAGACAATTTTCTCCAGCCTTCCCAAAAAGTTGGCTTGACACGACAGTAGTTGTCGTTATTTGATGGTCCAATACCAATACTGCTACAACTCGATGAGGAACGAGGCTATTTCAGGAAGAAAAACTGTTTTATAGTTGATCCCATCGGAAACCATTACGTTATCGTCGCCGTAATCAACATTACTTCTTTCATGATATTGGACGTTACAGTTACAGGGGAGCCATCCTATTTTGGTATTACGATTATTACTGTTTAACTGTAAACAACTACCTACGCACTTTATTTTTGTATTTCATTATATCCTTCTTTAGTTTTGTATATAAACCTTGCAAAATCTATTCATATGAATACGCATTCATTGTGAGACGTAGTACGACGACCGCCCCTGGCTATTACCACGATTTAGAGAAGTTTCAGTTGGGAAGCTATAAAGCACAAAAACCACTTCGACTCAGATTTCATGTGTCTCCACGGTTGGATTTGCCACGGGAAATTTTTCTTCTTATTTTCCGAGTTTATTCATCCGAGTAATTAATACAATTGGTATTGCTTGTAATGAGTATCTTCGTAGTAATGAGTAATGACTACGGAGATAAAAAAGAAAGCTAAAAAATCGCCCGAGTCTGTGTGCGCCATAAAAAAAGGAGTTCATTGCCGTTCCAGCAACAAAGTTGACGATGACGATAATGATATCACTTGCCTTTTTTATTTTTTTTTATGTAAACTGTTACGGTTCACCAGTACAGCAGTAGTAGTAGTAGTGTAGTAACAATATCGCTATTATTTGCCACCCTCAACTCTGCTTCTATCAAGCACACAAGCTCATTTATAGAGACAGACATAGTCAGAGAAAAAGAGAGCGGATTCAAAGGAAAAATATTGCTTTTTTCCTGTCTCCTTTATTATCATCATTGTTATTATCTATGCATCTGTCTATTAAGCGATAGCAGAGAGACGTAGTTGCATACGCACCAGGAAAATGATATTTTTCTTGTCTTCTCCTCCAAAAAAGTGAATATCACGGCTCATGCTACACCCAACTTTTTCTGTTATCATAATTATTATTAGTTGTAGTCGTAGGGACCGGGTAGTAGTAGCACTGGTGGCAGTATTATCATTATGATAGGAAAACTCCCAGAGGAGTCATTCTACATGTTTCCTCTTCTTGCAGTGTTACTAATTGATGTCCCTTTGCTAATTAGCATCAGCATACTGTAGCAATATTCATTAAGATTTCTTTTCCTTTTTACGCGTCCTCGTCGTTTTCTCCTCCTCCTTATATCCGTTACTGTCCCTGTAGTAGCGCTTACACTATACTTCCCAGGAATATTTGGAAGTCATGTCTGCATCATTGTCATCATCAGCAGCAGCATCGGCAGTAGCAGCATCAGGAGCCGCAACGACACAGAGCATCAAAGTAGATGACCTGCTCCTCATCAGCTTTCTTCCTTTCAATATAAAATTTCTATCTATATCCCTTCTCTCTCTCTCTCACTTTACTCTCTCTCTCTCTCTCTCTCTTTCCAACACTATTAGCTTTTCTTTATTTCTTTCCTTTTAAAGTCTTTTTATCGCTGAATTCCTACTGCTGCCTAAACTACTGATGATACTGTGTACAGTGTAAAACGAAAAGCATTTTTATCTTTACTTGCCGTACGCTATGCTAAATTTTTTTCTGTTCAGCTATTCATTTCCTTTTTTGAGAACATGAACACGCCAGACATATGTATAATACATTTACTCTTACATTCCTACAGCTAACAGCAAAATCCTGACTCATTTGAAAGGGAACAAGTGAGGAAGTGGGCGAAAGATAGAAAGAGAGGAAGAAAGAAAGCTTATATTTTTTTAGCTAATTAGTCTTTGCCTCTAGTTCATACTCTGGCTTAAAGTTAGGTAGGGCTTCTCCCATTTTTTAATGAAGACCGTAAAAATTTGATAGCTTATAATTCCTCCTCCTGCCATACAAACTCCCTCTTGTTCCCATTCATTCATATTTAATATGTTCTTCTTTCCCCTTGGTTTCTCCTTACGTTTCGTCGGATCTCCATTTCCCTCTACACAAGCGGTCTCAACGTAAACAGTACAACTACTACGCTGTGTACTTACAACAATAAGTAATAACTAATAGCATTATTCTCGTCATTGTTCCCTCTATTTTTCCGGTATTTCCCTGTAACGGGAACGTGGTGGTGGTGCCTTGAAATATTTGTCATCAAACTTTCCTGAAACTTTTAGACAACCGAAGCGCGTTCCAGAAAATCCTGTGTGAATGATGAATTACCTTTAAACGTTGAAAATCTACCCAGCTTGTGTCTCATTTTATATCTCTTACAAGAAATCCATTTCATGGAGTAAAAAGTAGACCTGGTACATATGTACGTACACTGCATTACAAGTGCACTGAGCTAACACTTATTTAAATGCACCCAATGCAACAATGCGGTACCAATAGATACATCAGAGCTTTCACTGCGGGAGAACATGCTGCCTCCACATTATGTAAATACTGGCATGTTGCATTGTCTTCAGCACCATCATCATCTTCTTCTTCCTCCTCCTCCTCAACATGAACATCTGTATCCGCATGATCAACAGTAAAAGGTTACGTGCTATCAATAAGATTTGCATTCTAATACCTTTTAGACCCCATTATTGCCGAAAGGAATAAAAGTAAAACTAGGTTGGGTAATGCACACACGACACGTATGTATTTATATACTGTCGCGGAAGGAAAGATACTGTTACCATCACCATCCACCCGTATCAGAATCGGGAACCTTCATAATATTATCAAGCTCTCAGCAAACTAACTTACTTATAACAGCAGCATCAGAGTATTATGTATGTAACTACTACTAGGCTTCCATCGAAAACGACAACAACGGAGTGAAAGACTCAAGACACAAGTTGCAAGTCCTAGAAAATCCCTCGCAGATCCCCTCTTCTCCTCACTTTCCTTACACTAAAAATATCAAGTCAACTAGTCTTATGGTGCTTTTCCTCGTCTTCTAGTAACGAACACGGCTTTCTGAAAGGAAAGACAAGTACAAACAAGCTGGAGGAAAAAAAAGAGAGAAAAAAATGTTACGATACTACCGAAAGGTCTATCTTTATCGGCATCACCGTCCTTGTCTCTTTTATTTCTGTTCATGCAACATCCATTTTTCTATTAAACCCACCCTACTTATATCCATGTGTGGTGTAACTTGATCGTTGTAATACTTAATAGCCCATCTCAAGAGTGCTCTATTCCCGAAAAAAAATCTTCGAGACAGGAAGCAAAAAATAGACAATTTCGATACATTGCTTCTCATTCTTGTTCCTGTTGCTTCTTATAGTTCTCTCAATCAGCTCGTATGTTACATGACATTTATTGTTATTATTATTATTTGTAAGCTAGCTTGTAGGCAAACATTGCAGATGCGGGAAAACTGAGATTTTTTCTCCGTGTTTGAACCAGCACAGATTGAGATGAGTATGTTTGTATGTATGTATGTATATGTGTCTGAAAGCGCAATTTAACAACAAAAGAAAGGGTCTTCTTTGCACATCCTATTTGTGTTACGAAAAGGGGAAATCAAGTTTTTAGAGGAAAAGGAGAAGGAGAACAGATACGGAGAAACATTTTTGGCTGTTTGGGTAGTAGGTGTAATCGTACGTTACAGTAAGCTGGTTGCATGTACTCTCCACCACTTTTACCAAAGCATGTGCTCTCCTACTTTGTTGTAACAACGTGATAGAAACTTCAATAAAACTCTGGCCTCAGTATACTTACTTACCGTGATCGTCGTCGTCAATTCTGCGTGGGGTTCCCAAAACGGAACAAAGGTTGGGACGAAAATGTAGTCTCCTTTTCTTTCGGTGTTTCAGAACTTAGAAACTTTCTCCAGCTTCCGCGAATTGTATAACTGTGGGACTAAACGGTATTTGAATTACTTGATCAACTCTTAATTGTACGTTTGTTTGGTTTACGTCATTCTGGGTTTCTACGAATTCCCATCTAAATTGTTATTGCATACGTCGTCAGTAGTTTAGTAATCAGGCGCACAACGTGCTTGTAAGGAAGTGATCTCAAGATTGTACATTTCTCCAACGAAAATGGTTGCCACCTTTTGCTCAAAACTGTGGTCTAATCTCATTAAAAAATCCAGAATTCATGGCTGAATGCATGTTATTGTGAGTAATTAACAGAATGCTGCTGTTGCTGAGGAAAGTAAAACGTTTCCACACTATTCGGGTTTAAAAGAGGCTATTTCATTTTGCCGTCCAATTCACTTGTGTGTAAACTGCTTTATTGTCATTGTCTTCATAATTACACTCTCTGAACTATGAAGAGAATTAGCTGGCATCACAGTCTGCAGCATTTGTGTGAATAAGAGTACTCGTTTTCCTGTTGACGGGGATGCTTAACACTCATTCGATCCGAGACAGAGGTACTTCACATAACCCTAACTAGCTGGTTGACATTTTGACGATGAGATTTCCCACTTTCTTTCTATTCTTCCTCTTTCAAGTGAATAAAATCATGCGAGAGAAAACAACCCAGAAATTTCCTCTGACACTGCATACTCATCAACACTGCTAACCACTACAGTAACTTACTTTAGACACATCAGCACATTCATGCACAAACTTTCACATAAACACATCATCACTATCTTTGTCCCATTGCATGTACTTGTCTCCCCACTGGCACGCTAAAAATGGGCAAGTGTCAATGACAATCCTACCGTTCTACTTTCCCTTTTCTCACCGTTCTTTCCTGACAACTGTTTCAACAGAAGCACAAAGTGCAACTTTTTCCCAAATTCAATTTATATTTTAACGGCCGCTACAATTGTACGTACATTAATGTTTCGTTTGTATACACCACAATTCATGGAAAATTATTTACGCTCGTTTCTAATTGGTAGCTATATTTGACCAAGCGCATGTTTGTTCATATGTTCTAATGTACCATTTCTTACCACGTATTGCTCTAAATATATTGTCTGGAAAAGCTCACAGATTTTATTTATCTTTCTGTTCTCTTTCCTGTGAATTTCTTAAAGGACCAACTGTAATGACAACACTATGAACGGCCATTGTCGTTAAAATCAACTAACACTTTCTAAATAATTAACTTTCACACACTGGGCTATTATAACTACCGAAATTGTTTTGCTGTATAATCTCTTTTATTTACGAATGAGTATTCAAACGATTCTGAGTTGAAAGTTTTCACTGTATAATCTCCTATCCCGTATGAATGCAATGCAATGTCAAAGTCCAAAAATGAATCTCGTTTGTTTTCTCCATCCCCATTGAGCATTAAGTTAGTTTGGCCATTTACAAGGAAGAAACGTGCAAACAACGACAGCAACAACAAAAACAGGAGTAATTTTATCAGCGGTTTCTTGAGATTGCTCCAATTTGCTCACTCCGTCACCATCATCACCCTCGTAGAACACACGCGTTCCACATGGGTGTCAATGAAGTTGTTATTAAAGATGCTTACCATGTGCTACCGTTTCTCTCCCACAAATTTCACGATATTACCAGTACTCATTAGGTATGCATGCAATCTCAATGCACTCACATAATATCTCCAGAACGTAGATACTATAATGCTTGGAGCACACACGTTGTACAAATCCCCCGAAACGCCAACAGTTGCTGTCGTAAGAAAATGTTCCAGTGGAATGGAACACGTAATAATATGAATATAAGGCTGTAGTAATATGTACTTGCAAGCGACGTAGTAAATAGACTGACGGAAAGTGAGAGCGAGAAAAATGAAGTGAGAGAGAGAGGTGAAGTCAGTGCGATTACCGACCAACTGCTGCTGGTCACTGGTGCACCTTGTCACTCGGCACACACTCATATACACATTTATTATTATTATTTTTATGTTGATCCATTCCGATCGAGCAACAACATCAACAACACTCATGCATGTACAAAAGTCACTGGAAACAGCTAATAATCAGAATAAAATATCGGCTTGTAAATGTGCATGCCCGTGCCAGTAGTCGCGATACGAGAAGCTTTCCTACCACGGCTTTTGCTGCTCTTGGGTAGAGAAATACGAGACGGAGGAAAAGGAAAGCAGAGACCCTCCATCCATCCATTTCCCAACGTTCGGTAGTCATGTGGTTCGTTCTCTGCTGTTGCTGCTGCTGCTGGCGCGTCTGCTGCACTTACCTACTACCTTGATGTGTGCGTGTGTTTGCTTGTGTATGCATATATTTATTATTATTCTTCGGTTGCTAGACTTTTCGACTCACAATTCTCCAATCATGTGGATGATCATATTGATATGCCGATGACATGGGAACGAGAGCAAAAGAGTGAGAGCAACACAGTTCACACAACATTACGGTATCAGCAGCATTCATCGTCGTTGTCATCATCACATGCCCACCTAACCAGTTGGCATTGCCATATTGGAACATACCATCCTAGCTAATGATGTACAAGTAAAAAAGGTGAGTAAGCGTAACAATAAAAACGACTAATCGGTATCAAGCTGCAAATGTTCCATGTTCCAACCTTGGTTAACCTGCAACTGTAAAGCGGGTGTCGTTACTTCCCAATACAATAGGTTCTCTGTAAACGGTATGTAACAGTCTATACAGCATGGACAATACTATTAACATTATGAGTAATAATAGTACAGGATGCACGAATGAAAATGTTCAATGAGAGCAAACAGAGCGATCAAGATGTAAAAAGTAGGGGTAAAAGGATTAACGATGATGATGGTAATGATTCAGACAAGTAGTTACGAATATATGTAGGAAATACACATGGGTGTTGGGTAAAGTGCAAAGTTACGAAGGCGAAAAGAGAATCCAAGAGCGAGGGAGAGAGAGAGCAGAAGGAGAAAGTCAATGTGGCAAGAAATGATATAACCCGACCATAAAAAATAATAACAGACAATTAGAACAGTAATGGTCAGTGTAACAAATCGTCACCATCAAGACATTGTTTGACGCAAAACTGCGAGTTGAATACAGTCACCTTACTGGTGGCGAAAGTGTCGTTATATACTAGATGTATGCAAGGGAAAGAGTTAAATTTGGCATCCTTTTTGGGTCTGTCGGAGATGTCGATGAAAATTTGAATACGCTATTATTAGTATCTGATGGATTTGAAGGAAATCATTTCAACCGATTCAGTACGATTTCCACCGGAAAATTCCCATTTTGTTTTTGCCATCGCCAGACACAATCAGTCAAAGAGGCACTGTCATTAGTCGCATTGTGAGGCTTTTCAATAATAGCTAAAATATATGGTGGGATACAAAGATGATGGAGGAAAACGTGAAACTATTAATTGTACCTTAATTTGTTGTATGTTGTAAAGAAAGATGGAGCACACATTTATTCGCTTTACTTTTTTCATTTCCCCGAAGTTCTAGCAATGCTGAGATGGATTAGTTCTATTTCTATTTATGAAAAGCAGAGTATACACAAGGGCGCTTAATATAAAGTAATAAACTGAAGCTTGATCATCATTCACTATAAGACCAACAACTTCTTCATCAGTTAAAGCCGCCGTCGTTCAGATTTGAAGTTGAGTTTATGTATACGTAATGTGTAGTAGCATGTAGCGCTGTGAAAAGCTGATTGCCTGAGTTTTAGACAGGAAATAAAAGAGGTTCCCATTTGTTCACATATTTACATCCACTTGCAAACTCTAATTTCCCACTGTAAAGCCTAGCGAAAAGATAGATGTCTTTTCTCAGAGCAAAACTGAAAAACATAATGCTGAAACCCCGAATTTCTCACAACATATAAGTATCGGGGCAAAAATAGATACGAGTAACCACGCAACCAGTGTGTGTGTGTGTGTCTATATAGACACAGCTAACATTTCTCTCGACAGATCTAAATACGCAATCCAAATCAAATCAGTTTATACTTAGGTACTTTTACTTGACTCGTTGGTTCGTCGTTGTCGGATTGGATTGATGGTGGGGAAAATAGCATTACTTACTACTTGGCGAAATGTTCTACTACCTGCCTGGTTGTGTACGATGACCTAGTAGAGAGATAAAACGAAATGCTCATGATGGTTTGACTGTAGGCTATATTAAATTACAGCCACTGCCGAATTACAACTTTGCTAGGGCGAATGGTGGACGAGGAGTTGCCAAGTGGGAGCACTGTTGAATTTAGTGGTGGTTGTAGTGGGCCGTTGATATTATGGCGAGGTACGCTTTTAAAATAAACGACGACTGTTTAACCAAGCCTAATTAAATCTTCCTTTGCTCTTGCTAGTGTACTACGATATGAAACGTTAGTGTCCTCTTGTTCTAGGAACGGTCACATATTTAAACAATGTATTGTATAACACAATTGCATTTCACCTAACAAGATATTTGTCACTTGCTTTTGCTTTTAATAATTAATGCCACTGATCAGTTGTTGTCAGCTCACATAACTGATTGTTAAGTGCCACATTTGTTAGAGAATTACGGCGTTATAGAAGTTATTGAATTGAAGTTGTTGACTGAATCATGTTTACCTCATAAGGCTCATCACTTGATGTTTAATTGTTGACTACTGTTCAATTAACGGCAGTTAAAGTGGAATGAAGCATTGTGAAGAGAATAATTTAATTTCGTGCTCAATTTCCTTTAAATATCATTAACAGTACGTGTCCACCTACGTACATTTAGTTATTTAGCGGATGATTAACAAATTAACAGCTTTGTCGTAATGACAACCAATCAATAAGAGAACGTCGGGGAAAGCAACGGAGAGCAAAGCAGCAAGCGGAGACAAACTACCCAGGTATATACTCGTGAAACATGGAAGAATTGTCTGAGAAAAGTTAAACCCTCCAGCTATCCATCAACCGCATGCCTTTTTGGTCCTGATTTCATACAAATTGTTTTCGTCCCCAATACAACCGTGTATGGTTTTACATATTACAGGGTGGTGATGGGAATAACATGCAAGAAAACAATAGACGCGTCGGTACACCTAACATTATTGGTTGGCAATATTTATAATCAAATCCGTGAAAAAGGATTCATATTATTTACTTCAACAGTCGGTATTATTTATTGGATCCAAAAAAGGAAGCATCCAGAAAAAATGCCACTGTGAACACGTACCTAGGTACGTCACTCGCCATCGCCGTTTTGTTGCTGGCTTTTTCTTTCCCACAAACTCAAAGCTGTTGTATGACTGAGTGAAAGGACATATTTTAGTGAGCTGAACTGGAACGGAAAAAGGTGAAATCAAATCATGGCGATAATAATAAATATATACAAGCTTTTTCTCCTCCTCTTCTTTCTTTTTCCCTTTCTTGTTGCTGTTGCATTTGGAACCGGTAGTAGTAGTTGTAGTAGCAGCCCACGAACAGAGAGTGAGAGAGAAAGAAAGAGAAAGGGATTTATTTGATTGCTGAAAGTATTTCAACTAGCTATGATTACGCCGTGTTGGTATGTCCGTCTGGTCGATACTAGTCTATATAAATATAATTTATATTCCTGGTCATATAAATTGAAGAAATTCAACGAAATAGGCCACCACCGCAGATAAGCATATGTAAATGTAGAGTAAACATTGTGACTCTTATTTGTCAAGCCAGTGGAGGACGGACCGCGAGTTAAAAAAACATTTCCGGTGAAACATCTAATTTAAATGTAAGATTCACTTAGTTAGTAGTTGTTGGATTCAGCAAGAGGACTAGTAGATTCAAAATATCCACATCCGTGCCGGAGATGAAACCGCAGTTTCACTAGTGTTGTGTGTATACGATGTGACGACTTAGTCAAAAGCTCTTATCGAGGTAAGAAAGCATGTATCAAGTTCTTCCTGCTACGTCATGCCTGCGATTCTTGTGTGTTATTTCGATCCGAAAAGGCTAGTAGGAGTAGTGGTAGCAGCAGCAGCAAAAGTGGAGCTGGAGTATGCTAAGTATTGGAAAGATATAGTGAGACTTATTAGGAATATATTCAGTCAGTGAGCCGTTGAATGTTATTGTCGTCGTCAAGCCCCTCAAATCCAATCGAATAAAATCAGCTCATGCATCTATCTCAAGTCACAATTTTTTACCTGCCCACATCTACCAGCAATACATGTGTCCCTTTTTTATTGCTCCTATTATTTCCCTCTCGCTCTCCACTTCTACCTCACCAGTTTACATGGGAGGAAGGAGTAGTCGTCGACACAGTCATAGTGAAATATTATATTACATGACACGGTAGCAGTGGAGAGGCAGTGGAAGGGGTGGCAGCGAAAACGGCGGTCGGTAAAATAAATATGCTAGTGATGTAGATATTCTTTAATGGAAAAGGTACACATTTGATATTGAACCTAATATTCTGATTGTAGATATCGTGCAGATATTATGGTGTGATGTAAGTGTGCCCTCCACCTACAGTGCCTAGTTGCGCTCCTGTGATTTCACATTGTGTTATGTATTTTAAACCAGTTCATGTTAAAATTCATTATTTTCCCTTTCACTCACTCAATTTCAATCTAATTCGTTCACAGCTCAGCCTTTTTACAATAATATTCATCAATTTCACATTCCTCATTTTTATTTATTTTTTCCCTTTGCTCTCGACCACGTAAGCAGAGACACCAACGCAAATACACAGACTTTCACTCGCTCCCTTTCTCTCTTTTTGATTTTGAACAGGAGAAGGACATCATACCCACAACGCGTCCTGTGCTGTGTGCCGAACATAATCAAGCCAAACCATTTATTTGTGTGTACATGTTTATATAACTAGAACCAGTCTCTCTGTTGGTGGTGATTGTATTTTCCTTCGAAAGTGGCAGACCCGACCATAAAACAAAAGAAGGGATTGGCGATCATTTTCGTAATCATCATCGCAAACAGCGTATCAGCAAAAGTATTATACAGCTTGTTGTGCTGACTTTACTGCCCTATAATACCATTTAGTTGGAGGCTGGTGCAACTAGGTTTTTAGCTTTTCACTCTAATCAGAAATATCCATCTTCCAATGGAACTTAAGTATTAATCACTTTCATTAAACAACTTTCGTGTTTCCCTTGTTTAAAAATATGTACCATGTACCACTATAACGTACATACCTACAAGCATTTTGAACATGCCTGTCCAAATAAATGCCGCATCCATACCGTCGTGTAGCAAACGGGAATGTAAAATATCCTTTCATATCAGAGTACATACATACATACATACTCCGCTCCAGCAGCCTGGCCAATTTTAAATGTACACCTTCTTCCTCCATTCAGTGAGCAGAAAGTTTTTATGCAAATGTAACAGGTACATGTCGTTGTAGAAACCTTTTTTTCAGCTTTCACTGGTTTCGTTAGTCGAGAAAAGGTTGAATGAGCAAAGGTATCGAAACAGTTAAAATACACCATGAATCATGCATATTACACATCAAATAAACACAATCATCATCGTCTCCCAGTAAACATACAAGCACACACTCAACCCAACAAAGATGGAAAACAAGCTGAAAATTCCCGGAATGAAAATTATTGCTGAAACAGAACGATTGACCGATATGAGTATTTTTCGTCCACTCTACTGATATTTCCCTTGTAAATACCTGTGTATATTATGGCGTGTCTGCTCACCACAACAAGAACAGCGCAGTGCACAAACATCGTCAAGAAGAAAAGCATTGGAGTTGTCACCAAATAGCAAAGTCACACACGCCTCTCCTCTCCATCCAGCCAGGTATGATTATTGTTATTATTAGCATTATTATTTACATATATTGAAAAGGAGACGTTTTCCTCATTTGCATACAAAAGAGAATGAGCATGTAATAAATTCGGGAAACAAGCTACGACCACAACCAACGCCACTTTTATTTGTGGCCAGTGTATTTATTCCAAAGGAAAACAATGGAGTGTGTAAAAACTGTATTTTTTACTATTATCGCCGCTATTATTTATTTTCTCTCTATACCCTCTCTCTCTCTAGCATGCATATTTACTACTACCTGTTTGGGAGGTGGCAATACAGAACCATACCAGTTATCGATATGACCACTGCATTGCTGTAAAAATTGAGAGAGAGAGAGAGAGAGAGAGGTAGCAATCGAAGCGGACAAAACGTAATAATGCCATATATGTCCCGGGAACGAGCTTCACATTATGCGTTATACATTTATTTCAACAAAAACAACAGAATGTTAGCATGGAAGCCTTCGACTGTATGACATGCCTGCAAATCCATAACTGTGTACAATAAAGCGTGCATGTCAGTATAATATTATATGTTATATGTGTACGTGTATGTATTTTTAAAGTCTTTCACCAATTCTCTTTGTCTGCGTGTCTATACAGCATAATATGAGCAGTGCTGGTTGACTGACTGACTAACTGCTGAAGACCACTTTTATTCATTTTCTTTCTCGTCGATAGTCGATGAAATTGGCACTGTACACTTTTTGCTAATATTATTATTAACCATTTTTATTAGCAGAGTTCCTATGCGAAAAAGTCGACAAGTCAGACTACATTGCGGTTTTTACGATGTACACTCCAGTTGTCAAGATTGGAAGAAAAAAATAATAAAAATGGAAAACTGGTAATGGAAGCATGGGCTAAACATGCATGCACCACCATCGTCACCAATAATATATAAAAACAACGTATCGTGCTGCTGATTTTTGTCAGTAGTGGTTAAATATACCGACGCACACCTATGAACTGTCTTTACTTTCTACTCTGCAGCGGAATACCTATAGTCTCAGAATTTTTCCGGCTGCGACTTTTATCATTGGTGTTGCGCCGTTCTTCTGTCTTTGCTGCCACCGTGTAACAGGCAAAATGCATAATATTATGGTCGATGACGATGGACGTGGTATTTCCTCTTTTCTAGATCAAAATGGGCTAACAAGGAGGGTTCAAGGGCGAGCCCTAATGGAACCGTACAAAGTGTTTGTTTTAGTATGGCAGTCAAGTGTGCATTATGCGATGAACGCAAAAATGATTTCTTTTGACTACAAATCTACCACTACCCCTATTGGTATTCGGAATCATCCGTATCACTATGATGGAAGATTTTTTTCTTTGAAAGTTTTCCACTTACAATGTGAGAAAAATTCACCAATGCTCATTTTGAGATTACTCACAAAATATAATCCAGTCATTATAGTTTGATATGAAATGGAGAAATGGATATGGAGAAATTAGAATATCCGCCTTATTTAGGGTCTTTCATAATACGTTTTCGCATTGATTTTTAATGCATCCAACGCCTGATCATGTATGAACTAAGCGCAACATTTTGTTCTGAGCACAAAAATTTAATTATTAGTAAGTTAAAAGGAAAGACTAATTATATCAGAAGTAGTAATACTATTAGTATTTGTAGTACTGTAAAATTGTAAACCCAACCGTAAAATCCCTACCACTCAAATCTTGTTGATCGTACAAAACATTTTTAAAATTTAAAAGTACGCAGTATTATGTAAAGTAATGCTTTAGCATATCGTTCAAATTCTTAATGAAATTTCAAAGTGTATTTGTGTTAAATGTAAAAATGAGCAATTTTGCAGTAGGCATTTTTACATTATTAGTGACAACTTTCACAAAATAACAGCTTCCATCGCAGTGGTACGGAAGATTCCAAATGTCAGTGGCGGTTATGCATGTGACCGTAGGTGAACCTTTTTACAGCCATCGCATTCTACACATTTGATTATCTACTAAAACGTACAAATCATGCAAGTCTATTAGGGTTCTCACTTAAACCCTCCTCGTAAGCACGAACGAGATTGAGGTATGATGTTAGAAACGGGTGATAGTTTCAAAAATATCACCACTACAGAATATGTTACAAAAGCATATAACCTTCCAGACGGAACTGTGTTCGTACGAATTACCATTGTCACTGTTTCTTTTAGTACGGTTCTTGGGCATAAAAATTGGGTTTTCTGTAATACTAAAAGCTGAATCTGGTCTGGTTCTGGACTTTTCTCGGGAGACCTCATTTGATTTGGTGTGCGGTCAACCAACTTTTTGCCAAAAGACTTGATACAGTCTTCAACGTCTATGAAAATCACGTCGTAAATACTCTCAGTAATGATCCACTGCAACTTTAATGAGTTTAAATTTTTTTTTACCTCGTATTGTTGTAAACCAATACACGACCACTGGCCCGTATTCGTTAGTTAGTATAGATGTACACCTTTAACATAGCACGTTGAATTATGCAAGATTTTTTATTAGTTGTGCGTGTCACAAAGGTAGCATGAACATGGAGAAACGCTGCCCGCCCCCTTATAAGAACCCACCTTTTCCCCACCCATATCATCGTCACATTGTTAAAAGGCTTGTATTACTTGCATGCATTCATTCGATAAATATCGTTTGTTTGAGGAACCTGACCATTCTTTTCTTCACACCGCTCGCTCCTTTTATATACCTTCCAAACTGTAAACTTGTGGAAGGGGGGAGGAGGTGATGAGTGAAACAGGGGATATTGATGGTCATGACATTGCATGATGCACACACACAGTGTTGTTGTACTAAAAAGAAAGTGTACAGGATAAATGGCAGGTGGACATACAAAAAAAGCTCGATAATGGCAGAGATAAGCCAGTTGCTTTCACGTTCAATTTTCCCAGGCTACATGGACAGGGGCATAACTGTAGTATTTAGACGTTTCCTTGTGGCAACAATTGATTTGCGCATTAGTCAGTCAACAGCGTAATCATACTTTGTGTGCTTGGAACTGACAACTGACGTTATGCACATTGTCTGCCGTCAGAATCTTCCGCACTGCGAGTCATATTTATTTGGGGTTGCAAGCTAAGCTAATTAAATTCTCAATCAAAATTTATCGATCGTGTATATATGGGATGAGTACAACCTATTAAAGACATTTCTTTGAACTCGTTCAAGGAATACAGGAGGCACAAAAAGACGAGGAGAAGTTCGGTTTTTGTGGTGCATGCAAAATACCTTGTAGCCAATTGATAAAATATGTACTAAACGAAAACGACAGCTGTAAAGTCACACCTCATTATCCTGCTTCTTCCTTCTCTTCATAATTTATTTAATCTCATCGACAGCAAATGTGCCGTGATGTGATAGGCGATGATAAAATGTGTTAACTAGACGGATGGCTGCAGCGACAGTAAAACAACCTCCAAAGACAAGAAGGAGGAAAGGATGTGAAAGTACTCTACATCTAATCCATCTAATCCATTATACTCCATTATTGTCATGTGCTATTTACGGTAAAAAGGATGGTAATGATTGAAATAATGAGAGTTGTAATATGTCATGCTTTTTTCCTGTTTACCCTTGAAAAAATTGTTTTTCTTGCATCTGTAAGTGGCAGGAATAAAATAACATTCAATTTGTCTTCCGAGAGAAATAATTCGGTTTATCGCGATTCTAAAAACTTGGTACTCATTCTTCCAAAATATAATTCGCTGGAATATGGTAAGACATTTATGATGCATTTCACTTTGTCAATGACATACACCAAGGGACAAAAATTAGGGATAATGACAGATCAAAATGTAAAGGAGCTTTCGGTTGTCCTTTTTTATAACCGTCGCAGAAAATGTATTTGCATTTTGGTGGGGCGTGCTTTCCATCGTCTCGAGGAAAGGAACACAATAAAGATTCCGGTTTGCAGTTGTGGAAAGGAAGAGATTAGAGAAGGAAGTTTTAGGGAAACGAAAAAAGACATACAGACAGAGAGAGAGAAAGAGAGAGAGAGAGAGAGAAGTTGAATTGATCGATCAATTTGTTTCAGAGTTGAAAACGTTAATGGCTCGTACATAATATTACGACATAACGACTCTGTCCATACATTTCATACGCCATTCTTCTTTCGTGAGATGCTTATGCATAGTGTTCTATCATCATAAGCATCCTCATCATCAACAGCCACATGATCAAAAGCCTGATCTGGTAAAGTTGTAGGGAAAAAAGAAAACGCCAAAAAATAGAGGAGGTTAAAGAAACCCATGTTGTGATCAAGAAAAAAAGGGTGAGCTCCAGAGAATACGATGATGACGACGTCGATGCGACTGCTGCTAACGATGACGATGCATGCAGTAAAATTGCTCATGGGTAGAGAAAATGAAACAAATTTGCTGCTACTATTGCCTGTGATGATCGTGAAGACGAGCATTGTGCGTAATGGAGTATGCTGATGATCAGAATCAGCCGATAAATCCGTATTGTGCTCCTCCTAATAAAGTCACTTAAGTAGGTGCATAGCTCTATCCCTTAAGAATGTATGCATGTTCGTAAAGTGTATATATGTCATGTGAAGATTCTCGTGTGTGGTGACTGTCGTCATGTATAGACGGAATAAGAGTATTTTGCAATGATCCATGAACAGTTTACAGCATTGGCAGTAAAAAAATGGGAAAGAGAAGGGGAAACATACTGTGTGGAAGTGCAACTCATGATGAGGGCTACAAACACGGCGTTTTTATTTTTGCAGCTTTATCTTGCATATTATTCGTTGAGAGGTATAACCACAAAGTTATAGGAAACCAGTTTTAGAAACGTCGCAAAGAAAAGAGAAAGAGGTATCCCGACTTTTACGATGAATGCGAGCCCACATTACGATAGCGTTAAGAAAAACTGACATCCTTTCAACAGGGCATTTTCTCCTGATGCAGGTGCATTGCAAAGCAGATGGTACGAAATAAAGTTTGGGGGACTCTGAGAATGCGTATACTTAACTATGAGAAACGGCATGTGGAGCGACGTACGAGAACGTGTATGCAAAGGCAGCGCTGTATATGTGTGGCATAGCTGAGCGAAGAGCGAGTCGCTCTTTCTTTTTTTGTGGGGAGAACTGTCGGGAAAGCAAGATCAACGCGGTACGTTCTCATAAAACGGAAAGACCTCACTGGAGCCATCTTTCACATGGAAATGAAAACGACTACTTGGAATGGGAATAAGAATACATCACATCGGATTTTTGGAATTGCAGGGTTTATAACAACAAATGAATGGAAATTTAAGTTTAATTGCGCTCTTAGCACAACTACCAATCTCCCATTGGTGTTTCGTTTTTAAAGTAAAATTAAAATTAATGGATACACAAATGCAGTTCCTTGTTGATGCACAAAAAGTGATTTTTCTAGGTAATGCAAGGCATACTTTCACATAATTATTATTATTCCATTGTGTGTCCTCGCCCTTGTAGCCACAGTCGTATCAATTACACCACCGATGTAATTATAATTTGTTGCAGTATTATGTACGCTACCTTTCTGTTGGTGCTACGATCATCGTTTTGAATTCGTGGGTAAATTCAAAGCAGGCTAAAAAGTGCATATTGACATACACGCGTATACGTCTGAACCATGAAATGCATCTGTATTTACTGTTTAAAATGTTGTTTCATAGGAGGACGGGTACAACATTTGTATCTGTATTCACTACACATGTGGATGTGGATGAAATTCAAAACATCAAGAACGGCGGTCGATTGTATTAAGCTTTTTTTTTTACTTAATACTGTTTTATAGTGATGTTATTTATTTAACTACATAAAATAAAATGAGAGCAGGTAGATTGAATGAACGACAGAGAAAGGAGGGAAATTGAAAAAAGGATTGTGAAAAGGAGCTTTGTGAAAATAGAGAACGATTATTCTTATTATTATGGTGGAATGGATGAAAAAAATGGGGAATTTAATTCAATTTTTCCTTTATTCTCGTCGTGGCTTCGTCTTTCTCCCTTCATTTTTAACAAGAGAGGGAGAGAGACCGAGAAGAAAGGAAAAAACGAGGAAGTCTGATTATGTGGTCATGTTTATTATAGCTCGCAGCTATTGTTTCCTCTCTGTTGCACTTTTTCCCTTCATTTAGAATTACACACAGGGCAAACTAAAACTACACACGATGATATTATCACGTTTGCGTATATTTATCCTTTCTTTTTTTCTGCACATGAAAAAGCGCCGTATTCCTTGGTCTTTGACGAATTTAGTGGAAATACGTACGTATAAAATAACGTCGCACTAATAATGATGACAATGCGTTACACTCCCGATGTTACTATTACACGAGAAGGTTCTAGAAAATTGAGAGACTTCCTTAAACCTCGTTTTGATGATATGCCCCGTTATACAAAAAAATTCCCTTATTGTTTGTCTCATGCCGACATTTGCTTATCATCAGCATCTTCGTCGTTACTACCTTTTCCAAAAAATCTTGTTGTCGTCTTTCTTCTCTCGTTCACTACTGACCCCGCCAGCGATTTGTCCACCCATCCATTCACGTTAGGGCTATATGTATGAAATATGAAGTGTACAAGATACTTCTACTTAACAACATATATTTTATCCCCATCTGATCTACAACAGGATGCGTTCGTTATATCTACTTTAAAATAAATGAAAAGCAGAGAATGGAAAAAAGTGAAAAGCTTTCACGGCTGTAGGCCATGATTCCATTTAATAAGTATGCAACGCTACACGCATTATTATTACTTTTTGATGACGATGATCATTGTACACAAGCCATTCATTGATAATGCTTCAGTGATGCCATTGTTGTTTGTGCCTTGTGACAAACGAGCGAAATGTCAATTTTCTCTATTATTAATCATAATACCATCACCACGATATTATTATTATGACTGCATACTTTCATATATATAAATACATTCTTTTTCGCTTCCAAAAATCATACGGTTGAGGAGTAAACGCTGATAGTGATGACATCTCTCTGTTTTTGGGCTGCCTGCCTACAGCGTATTATTTTTTTCACTATGCATGAATATGACTGTTCTATTGTCATTGTAGTACGATTTCTATACAACTGCCATCCTCTCTAACAATGACAATAATATTCTGTATTGTTGCTTCACGTTTTGTTTTTATCATTACTATTCGTATCAGTGTTCCGAAGCTATGCTGTGGTTTATGAAAGCTACTATTGGAACAGGAATGATATCAAATTCAATTATTTTTTCACACTTGTTGACAAATCAAGCACCCATGTGACATTGCCTGACAATGGCAGCTCAAAAAGGAATTTATGAATGCTCGGGTACTTTTCCGTTCGGTACTACAAGTTTGATCTATAATTATGTTTGTAGGTAGTCATCGACCTTATTTTACAGGAAAATTGTTATGTAAATTGAAATTCACCGACCTTCCATTAGGGAATTATCTGCAAAGCTGGCGTTGCCCCCAAATCAAACAGTTTGGCGGTTATGTGTCAATATTGAAAGGGGAAACAAATTACCGATTCAGTGCTATCAAGTACCGCAACAGAAAAGAGAGGATACAAAGGCCCCCAAAATTTCCTCTATTCTCCGTTATTTTGATCACAACTTTGTAACGAATTGTATTATTGTATGATTTTATGTAATGAAGTTTTGTGAAAAATCTGTTCTTCTTGTTATCCCATCTTACTTCTGCAGCTCCTTTTACAACTTCTCCTACTTCTCTCTCTCTCTCTCTCTCTCTCTCTCTCTCTCACAACACCCTCCAACAATCCATTTCAATGTAATCATCATCTTCCTTCCTTTTTCCATACAGTCTTTTTCTCTTTTTCTCTCTTTTTCTCTTCGTTGACCTGGGTAAAAAATCGACTCCCATTTTTCTCTCTGTCCCTCAACGACTAGTTAACTCTCTGGTGATTTTATTCTCGTTTTCCAACACAATTTTCAAAGTCAGTGAAAAATCGTCAATTTGGGAAACAAACAATAGATGAAGGAGAAAGGAAAACAGTACAATTGTGTACTTGAGCAGGAGCATCTAGCAGACGCGGTAATAGAGTATTATAAGACCACCAACAAGCCTCTCTCCTTCAAAATAAACTCAGCCCGTCTAACAACCCTCTAAGTGTATTAAGTAAACAGAAAAATAAGAAACAATTTCGAAACGTAGAAGAATAAAGATGCTTTTACAAAGTTCACTTGCACGCCTCCTCTTATTTACCAATGGACGTCGTTCTTCCTCCAATTCTACCCTGTACCCTACCACGAGCACCACCACTGCCGTCGTTAGAATATACTATTATATCAGCATAGGACGTTTTTGGTTGTATTGTCTCTCTTGATCTGTCTTAAGTACATCTTTTGCGTTGTTCTTATTATTTCCGTTGAAAAATGGCGAAAGACTTGTGTGAAGACATTTTTAAAACTCCACATCTCTCGCTCTCCTACAAAAAACTTTTTTTCTGTTTTGCTCATCTTTAGGGAAAAGCTAAACTATAAAATGCCTAATGGTAAGTATCAATGCAGCAATAAGGAGATTCGTATGTGTGCATACATACACTCTCTATAACATACTTCGTACATTTAACAATCTACATGTTTTGACGGGGTGAAAAATATCCGATTCCTTTTGGGATCTCACTCGGGGAGAAGTACGTGTGCATTTTTATCCATAACTGTAAACATAACTGACTGACTGACTGACTCCTGTAAAGAGAGAGAGAGAGAGGAAGCATTTGTGGATGTGTGTTTCTGTTTCTTTATTCCTTAGTTTTACAGTCGAAACACATGAAGCATGTAGGAAAGCCATTAGGAGAAATATTTTCGAGAGATTGTACCATTTTATAACAAAAAAGTTACACCAGGTCCTTTTCCTTTCTTGACGCTACTCATATAGAACTTTAAATCATTGTATCATCCACCACACCGCCACCACTACTACTACACACAGTCTACGAAGGCTTTTGTGGTTTCGACCATGGTGCCGCCAAAATGTCATTTTTTACGTTGGCCAATAAATGTAAGTACACGATGGGATATCGTTATAATAAAACGGGGAATGTGCTAAGTACAACGGCAATATAATGTACTTTTCAAATAATGATAATAGCAATGATATTCAATGCGAGTGGATCTGTCTCTGTCCAAAGGTCTAAACCAATGTGTGTACGTATGTGAGGGTAACGGTGACGTGCAGTGCCACCACTTACCTTTCTTCCTACAGTGAAAGAGAGAGAGAGAGAGAGAAAGAAAAAGTATGTACAATACATAATTTTTGTTCTTTGTTTCTTTTCTTCATCTTCATATCTCCGGTTAACATTCACGTTCTTTTTCCGTTATCCCTTCAAATCCAGCCAGCAACTTTGTCAACTTCATACATTATTATTATTATTGCTATCATCCTTATTTTACATTCATCCTTCGAACAAAACTCGTTCATCTTTTTGTAACAAGAAGAAACTCCGTGAAGTTAAAGCTAAGGAAAAAAACTTTATTTCTCTTTTTTTTAAATCTACCGTATACATATATATTACAACATGTATCTACATTTTATAGGTAATAAACAGACATACTGGAATAAAATCGTGTATATCAGCAAGACATTATATGGATTTTTTTTATATCATTCACAAACACATACACACGTACGCATATCCGACATGCTAACGCTGAAGCAAGTTTATAATATCATCGTACAAGTTGCAATAACCATCCCAGAAAGCCATACATCTTACCTTAGTTAGTCATACGTCATGAGTTCATAACTTTTTTAAATTCACTTTTTCAACGTCCCATTTTTCCCAAGAAGGGTAGATGAGATGAGCCAAACTGTTCAGATAGGTAAGTTGCGAATGACTATACGACGATTTTCAGAAAGGGATCAACAGCCCATTGCCAGGCATAAAAGACACGAGTATATGGAAGAAGAGCAATATTTCATCTTTTTGAAGGCACGCATATCTATTCATGTGCGTTATTTTCAAGCTGTTTATACTTGGATCATTTGCAGAGGCATAAAATATGAGGGTACTATATTGAGTCTTCCTGCCTCCCTTCGAGAAAGTCTGTGCAGACGGAGGAGTGGTGGGAAAGTTCTGCAAACTGAGAATCTCCCTACCAAAAAGATTAGTAACCCTTCGAACACAAGGGGAGATGCACAGTGAAAGCTGTAGAGATTGAAAGGTATTCCCAAACCGGGTAAATTTCAGTTGTCGGTCCCAATGTCCAGAGGGGAACACAGTGGCTATCAATAATAGAATTTTTTCTACGTGTTTTCTTGTAAGTAGTTGGCTAGAAGGTCACGAATTGTCAGTACTCGTTGCGGCTATGTACATAAAAGGTGTTAAATTTTGACTAGATTACAAGAATCTTTCTATACAGCGTAATTATAGCGCAGTCAAGATTGTTAATTTATCTCTCTTTAATTAACAATGCACTAGACATACTGTTAAGTTTAACTTGATACTCAACTCGGAAGAAATAGATGAGCGTTTTTTATCACACATAAAAAGTGAAAGCTTAGCTACGCATGGTATGCCATCCGGTCGTCAAGATAGCTCCTATTTTTTCCTTCTTCATCCTCTTTCGGTTTCTTTCATCAAAAACCCTCCAATTGAGAATTGATACAATGAATATTTAGAAGCTATATCTGTCTGTCCGTATTCAAAGCCGGCACCCGCCCTAAGTACACAGAGTTTGTTTATGTAGTGTTGTGCGGCAAGGAGGCACACAAGCAAGAGGGGCTTCACGGTTTGATGGCACCCTGGGGACAATGTAAAGTCTGCTTTTCCCGTTTCTATTTCTCCTCTCTTTTTACCCATTTTTTGTTCTTATTCTTCTCTTTCGTCTAGCATTCTGGTTGCATCTATGATATCGCATTGCTATCACCACCACCATGATCACCAATGCCATTCTGCTTCTCTTTTTTGCTGGTGAGTCTTTTAAGCGCCGCGATTTATATCCACTCTTGTACACGGTATAAGCTTACCACCTCTTCCCACTGCCTTTTATTTCTTCTGTTCTCTCAAATCTTCGGGATAGTTACGTGAGGCTCCTTGCTTTCGTTGATGATTATGTGAAGCAGGAAGAGAGGCTGGCGATGATACTGATGCCCAGGAAGGAGATCTGATCCGAATATTATTATTTCGATGAATACTTAAGTATGTAAAGTAAAATACGTCAGGAGGAATGGAGGACCAGCAGTAAGTACGACAAGAAACCCGAGAATAATAAGTAAGCGATCAGATCTCATCTCTATATACTCAGCGCACAATAGTGCATCCAGCTACCATTATATACAACCACCCACCACCGTTATTTTCCAAGAATCAAAGGTTGCATTACAATCTTCGGCAACAACATCATCCACCATCGCCACCATATAATTTTCTTCTTGCCCCCTGATGAGTCCGCTGTGTGTACAAGTATCTACCAAAAGTTCTTAATTAAAGTTTTCCCGATTTTCATAAACGAACAATACTCAGCCGATCTCATTGTTGCGGAACGCACACGCATTCAGGAGTTTTCTTATTGCAGTGAGAGAGATTATAAATACAAGACATCTATTCATCTCTGCAGGCACGTTGGGCGTTCAATTAGAGTGGGGGTGAAAGCAGACTTGAAATATGTTTCTTTTGTCAGCCGATGCAACTGAGTTTGTTTGATTATCGTATTGCTGTACTTTTACGGGGAATGCTTTGAATGAAGGGAGATTTGACAGCTAGCAGAAATAATGTATACATTGAAAAATAAATAATAGAAATAACAACGCAAGACTGCAATCTTTTTACGAAGCCTACCATTACCATCATCGAAATTTTGGTCGTATTGTCCAGTCAGTTTCTCATGGCATGCCATACTAAACGATTTTTCTTATACCAATATATCCTAAATTGAAATTAAGTATTTTTCCGGTAGAAAGTATCATGATATGTAATCGTCACTGTCACGAGTGCCATTCTGTGATTCTCTGTAAAATTGAGCAATGTCACGCGATTATGTTTGTCGCAGTTTGTTTGCAACAATAGAAACCATCAAATACAAATATTGACCACACGCTGTGTTCCGTGAATGAAACCACGGCTGATAAAGAGTGTTTTGTCACTACTGTTGTAATGAGTTTCACCAAAAAAACATCAAACAATTTCTTTTGATTGAATTTATTCACGCATGTGGAGCTCACAAACTTGTTAGAACGTTTTGATTGATATAAATTCTAGTTATCATTTAAGCTTTGATGTTTTAAATTATTTCGTTTGATTCTGTACCAGAATGCCCCAGTCACTTATATTTATCCCTGTTGAAATATCCAAGAGAATCCAATATCCCTCATTTACACGTCCACTTTCTCTTTCATTTTCAACAGCTTCAATAAAGCTGCATGTTTCATTCAGCCTCAACCTCCCCACTAATCAGGCATCATGAAAATGGTTATGAATGGTTATGAATGAAATAAATTCTTTTTGCTGCATGTGTATTCAGCAGCTTCACAATATGTTCATCAGAGGTTTAGTCAGGTTGTGTCGTGATAGTGATGATGGTGGTGGAAGTGGCTTGTAAAAACGGCAAAGTATTATCATCCCCTTATTCCCTTCGTCATCAACCACTCACGCCACCATATTATCCTTGTCTCTATTTCTCCTGCTCGCGTTGGCGAAAGAAACTACACCGACTTTTTACTCACCGACACTGTGTTTAATTCAATGCCATAAGTACTCATCATCGACTCTTATTTACTTTCCATCCTTCTTTTCCTCCACTTGCAACAGCTTTTCCCGAAGAAAGACAAGCTTTCTAACATTTAAGATTCCATCAAAACACGTTTGGCATAAAAGAGGCTGTTAATGGGACATTTCAGAGCAATAGGGAACACAAGAAAGGCAATAGAAATCGCTAAATATGTTTCTACTTCAACCCCTTTCAAACATTCCATTCACGACGGAACAACAAAATTCTCTCCCTTTTCTGCCTCGCCTATACCTTGTAGTAGTAATTGTATTTCATTCCAGAATATTGCCACCATCACCGTTCTCTTCTACCTAGTCACTTTTTGGCCGTTAATATTGCTGCTCATAAACAAGAAAAAACAGTTAATGTCATGGAAAATGAACGAGAGAGAGTGAGAGAGAGAGAAAGCAAGAGTTTCCAAATTTGTCCATATATTTCAACAACTACCAAATTAACTCTCCTGATTATATTATGTGAATGTCCTTCCACTTTATTTTATCTTGGCTCTTTCTTCACGCTTTTTACAGTACTTAAAAGAATAAAGCTTTCTCTCATCCAACTACCGACAACAGCGGCGGCGGGTGTTTGTACTGACTAGAAGGAGAGAGGTTGCCTTTCTTTAGATGGCAGACCCCAATTCCACTTTGCAGTAAATAAACAAATAAATAAATATACTCTTTTAACATCTTAGGCTGACACAAGTTTCCGCTTATTAGTAAATAGTAAATAATTATGTCTTTTCATTTCAGAAATAAATTCTTATATCGCACTGGACGCTGAAAATTTGAATGAAAACGGGACTTTGCCAGAAACTTGGAGCATATCCCAGTGTAATAGATGATATACAGTCAAGTTTTTCTCCTGCCGAGCTTCTAGGGTTAAATTCGGGGAAGAGGAAAGGCATCCTTGGACTCGCAGCAAGCAAAATGGTGTGACTGTCGCTGTGAAGTTTGGAGAAGATGCGTTCCAAAACTTTCCTACAAATGAATGGACCACGAAATGAATCTATTTATTATTATGGATATAGGCATTTACCTATTGTACCAATATGAATTTGAACCGGAGAGTTTGTTGAAAATGAGTGTGTATCACTCTGCTAAGGCTGCAGCTACCATTACTACACCTCCACTTGGCTAGTAGCATATTATCTTTTCTTGTTTTCTTCCAGCCGTGCTCTTCTGTTGCAAATAAATAACTTAAAACTTGTAAAGTGACATTACCACCGCCGCATTATTGCTTCACTTTCTCTCAAGTCGGGAGAAACTCCATGTCTTTATGGTAGTGGTGGTGGTGCCCAGTGGAATTTGGTAAAGGAAGTTTGTAGGGAAACAGTAAATGCACTGGCTGATCACACCAAATGTTTCCAATAGTTTATAGGAATTTTATATTGTTACAACGAAACATGTTTTCAGATTCGGTTTGGGGGAACCTTAAACTAACTACCTGTGGTGGTTCGTAGTCTCTATAAATCTTTAGATGAGTATACCTACGCATATTTTATAGATATGGGTGTATTACGACTGTGCTGATAGCAATATCCTGTTGTATTTTGTATATTTGCCTGGTGTATTATATTACCGAGTATCAAGCATTCCAGGAGAGTTTTCTGGCAAAAGTAAACATTAGAGCACAGTTGGAAGAAGAAAAGGAGAGGAGTAAAGTTTTGTATAACAGTGAAATCTGAGAGGAGTGTTAAGCAACAATTCTCTTTGTCCATAAATATCTTAAAGCACATGTATGGTTTTCCGCGCTTCATCTCTTCACTTTCTGAATATTATGCTTTCGTACATAAATATGTCACAACTTTACCAATAATTTCCATTCAACAAGAATCTGCCTTGTTCCCTTTCGAAGGAGAACACTGGCGATATTATGTACGCTATTCGATACAACTTACCATACGCAACCATTCATGATTTACTTTCCCACCAAGACCAAACGTCAAAGAGTTACTAGGACGAAATACTAGGACGCTCAATCTATTATGTTCCCATTGCCCACGTCATATCATTAACAAGTTTTATGGGCTTTTAAGCGTCTATCTATGAACTGGACGATTTATATAGTAGCCACCAACCCACACCATTTTTATGTCAAACGGGTATCATAAACACAAAAGGATAACAATTATGCACAAAATTCGGCCGATTTTTAACGGCGATTGCCTATATCCCAGTGCGATTGCCAAATTCACCAAACGAGTTATGAGTTGGAAAACTTTTGGGGGTTTTGATGGTGCGAGCAAAATGGATATGGTTTTCCGGTACGGCAGGACAGAATTAAGGGGTAAAAACAAATTATAAATCTGGGAAGGCCATAATATTTTTTGAATGGTTGCATATATGAGATTCAATATAATATTTGAAACCAGTTTTATTTTTAAAAAATAAGCTACAGTAACATGTGTAGCATGTCAGAATAAGTTAGGAGTTGAAATGTGACATTAATATAACTTAAGAGACATACTCTGCAATAATTTGTTACCGTACATTTTAAGCTCTGGGGTAAAATCTAAGAAGGATGAGCGAGTTTAAATTTAACCCACTTTTTTACAGTATTTGTCTCCAATGATACCCTTCTGAATCGTCTGGTTCGCAGCAAACTTACAATTTATGCTCACCGTATTATTTTGTATTACTGGTATATGTGTTTGGTCCCTAAAATTGAAGTGTTTCGTATGCAAACGAAATGCGACCTTGGACTTTTGAGTACGTCTAGTTTTGCCAGAGGCACCAAACTTACAAAGTCATACATCTGGAAGTAGTCCCTTGTTGGTTAACGTATGTTAACGGAATTTAAAATTTTAGAGATCTAGAGCGACCAGCTAACACCACGTACTTGCTCGATCATCAATTTGAAAAGATGTAAACGCACCACACATAAATAAGTAATTCGGGTGGATAACGTTCCATGTATGATAGAAGAAGAAGAAGAAAAAGAATCTCAGATAATATCAAACCAAACAAATTTTACTGCATTTTCTTTTTTTTAAATGTTTTATTCCAATTCATAACATTCATAACAAAGACCATTATGCAGGCAGTTATTTCTATTGCTACGGCAAATACGAAATTGATAATTTTAAACAAATTCAGCTGTTACTAAATCAAACTCTATTAAAAATGACAACAATAAAAACAATCAATCGTATGAACACAATACGAACAAGGAAACTTGCCGTGTAAAAGAAAGAACTATAAAAGTACTTTTTAAATGCAAATATGATAATTACATTATTTCGATGATGTAATATAGTTCAATTATATTCGGGAAAATTCGTAGTTATATTGGTAATAACGAATTCAAGTGTACTATTTAAGTTCATTTCTTGAGTGTTTCAGTTCAAGTTGTCTTAGATGCGTTTTCATTTTGTCCAGATTATTAATGTTCATCCACCTTAGCTGGTCAGTCATTTCCATAGAGTTGGAGCCATATTTGTCCTCATTTAGGTTGCTTTTGCATTTCACACTAGTTTGATGCACGATCTTCTTTATATTTTTCTTTTTCAATTTTCCCCAAATTTATATCATATAACGACTTAATGTAAAATTTAAGTTATCAAACATTCTTTTTCATTTAGTATCAGTCCTGATAAAATGACCTTAGCTTATACAATGTAATGTTTACAGAAATTAAAGTATTCTTTATATGTTAGTTTAATATAAACTGGATCCCATTGAATGGGTTATTATGTTGGTGTCACGCATGAAAATATATATTTTGTCGCTGTATAAGGGCTCCAGCTTCATTTTTGCTCCTGGTGAATGTTTCGTTTCTATAATTACTTATGGACGTATCTTCTAACTTATTGCGATTCTACATCTATTTGATTGCTCTATAATTTTTAGTGGCCATTGTGGCTGAACTTTGAACCGTGAGCACCATCTGTGGAGGGACTGTTGGTGTTGTCCATCCTTGCTACTCTCACTGGAGGTTCTGAATCATCAAATGGTCTTTGCTGTGCCGTTCGCTTTCCATCATGTGCAGAAGCTCCACTGCCGTCATTTGCTACGCTCACTTCATTTAATTGAGGGAATAAATCATTATCATTATTTTCTGTAAAAAAGCTCTGGTATATAGGATATAATTCCTGATCTGCCTCGATCATTTCTAGCAAATACTCTGGGAACAACCCTGATGCATCGAAATTTCCCAGTTCCAAGTCTTCTACACTTATCGGCTAACATGTAAAAATAAAACATGTTTATTTTTAAAATAGCCAAAAACAAAATTTTCGCGAAGAATTCAAAGAAAGGTGACGAGGTAAACCTGTAGTCCCAAAGACTCAATAAACTCCATCTTTTGGCGGGTTTCCAGATCAACGCTATTTCCATTGCTTTGTTCTACGACTGCTGCTGCAGCCACTGTTGTTTCTGTTGCTGCAGGTTGATTACCTGGATTGATCCGATTAGTGCCATTTTCAACAGGCCTGTAACAGTAAATATGGAATTAGTGTCTAAGATAAGGAACAAGGCGACATTTAACGACGGGATTTGAAACTAGATAGTCGTTTTACTACACTGACCTTTCCTCTTCCTTTCGGACAAGCAAAGCACTAAGTTTCCACCGCATATGGCCACTTCAGCTTTTGAACAAAGTTTTGAATGATTACAATGCAACACCGAAGCGTCAGTCATGATTCTACGGCAGATCTATGCAATGCAGGCTTTCCATTTGTTTGGTAACAAGATCCATTTCTATTGTATATTCATCCAATCCGTAAATTTGCTGGCATTTCATTGTGTTCTCAATCATAATGCTTGGTTCATTACCATTGATTCAAAATAATGGAAAGTATATTGAAAGCTCAATAGTAAAATTCATTTGTTTTAAGTATTATGTCTCATTGTCATAACACAATCGAAGTTGCAATCACAATCAGACAATCCTCATTTTTCAAGATCGGACTAACTTTTCCTTTTAAAGAAATTTCGTTGCTGCTGTGTTAGATCATATCTCTTACCCGGTTTTCCATGAGAGTATTTACCTTGTGAACCTGAATCCGGATTCCATTGTTCTTTAAATACATAAATTGGTGACACTAAATCGAAGTTGTGTCGCCCGCTAAATTCAAACATTGCTTGGGCCCATGTCATCATTATCATATTAATGCATCGTTTTAGCATCTACAATTTTTCAACAAGAAAATTCATTTCCAAGAAAAACAATAAATCTTTGAAATGAATGAAAAGGCTAATTTAATTTGGTAATTAACCGGAAACAATGATGCTAAATTCGCTCTATGAGTTTCTTTCGTTTATTGTTTCCGCTTAAATAGCCCCAGACTGTAATAGAAGAATGAAGATTCCTTTGTTTTCCTGTCAAAATTACTCTATTGTAATGATAGCGTCTACTACGACAATTGTCAATTTCCAAGTAATAATGCTATGTTGGTGGTATACGTAAAAAGACACGTGTCCAACAGGGAAAACTACATTAGATTGCACGCTTCCACTTCAGAGTCCGAAGTTCAGACTCTTCTCACATGTACTGTAACTCGTCAGCATAGCAGTAATACTTTAAGCAAGCGACACTTGCTTCAAAAAACTCCAGAGTGTTTGTTCGATATTGCCGGGAATTGCTTAGTACGAGCGAACTCAGAAGAACACACTGTCCTTGAAAACATTTACAGCAGTTTTCAGTTGTCAGATAGTGAAAAACAAAGGATTTTGACTGCTGAAACACAGGTGTCAGGACAGGAACTGGGCGTAATGATCAGGGTGTGAATGCAACAATTAGTAATGTGAATGTAAAATCTTGTTTTATAGATCAATCAATTACCCCGATTTACTAAAAGTGGGTGATCGTCAATCTGTTTAATTTACTATCAAATACTAACGTATTTGAATTGAAGAACTAAAGAATGAAAATCTGTCACCGTGGAGTTAAAATGGTGAAATGTGAAATACCATTCGACCGTGTCGTGGGTTACATTAGCAGTACACTAAATTACACCTGAAATCATACAAAAATTTAATAATATTTTGCGTATGGGTGGTGATTGTTATTTTATATAATTTGACGAAATCAACGACCATCAACCATGTACTGAAATCAGATAGGTAGTTGATACAAAGTTATGTGTACTCAAGAGTGGAAGTCCCAACATGGTATGTGGCGTTTCTGATATTATCTGGATTTTATTTGTTTTTTTTTTCAGAATAGAATATGAGCATCAACTCTAGTGATGAAAGGGGCAGAGGTGCATACTCTGAACGTAGAGGACGCAGAGGTTCCGGACAACACACTCAGAGTCATCATGTCTCCTGGCAAATACAAGATGGTCCAGGGACGATTTCAAGAGAATTGTTTCCCCAGCTACCCGAAGAAATGCCGGAAAACGATCTTTCTCGGTGTGTAAAATACTACCAAAATATAGAAAAAGAACTAAGGCAGTGGTATGCGTTAGTGGATAATGAGATAAAGCTGGCGGAGCAAACGCATAAAATATGGGACAGAATTTTTGAATATATGTAAGAAAATAATAATTCATTAAATACCAAATTAATTTCTATAATAACATACATATTGAACTGTTAAATTTGTTGTCTTTTTGTTTTAGCGCGAAGATGCTAAAGGTCTCGGATGTAATATTTTCACAGTCCACTGAATATTACCTAAGGAAAGAAATTGATTCTCGTCTGTGGAAATACGGAATATATCAGTATATTAAAGTTTTGAAGGATGCTCCGATCGCTTTGCAGAGTTGGAGAGATGGAGCCCTCAAAGCACTTCTGGAGACAGTGTGTTCCCGTTTTATATTTACTTTTATTACCACGATATCATGGTTGGCATGTTAGAATTCTATAAATTTATTTACAGGGGCTTAAACATTTTGGAAATATGCTGAAGGTTCTGGTACCACAAGTTCTGAATATTGAGCTAGAGCCAGTATTTACTCGTACTGCATTTCTCCGTGAATCTGTCAGTGAAGAGTCCACCCGCGATTTTATATACCGTATTTTTATCATAATGGGGGATTTGTATCGATATCGACATGCCAGCTTTTTAGATCGTCACGATGAAAAAATGGCGTTATCGTAAGTTTAAATGTATAACAAATTTTTTCTAAATTAATTATTTAATTCACTTACATTTGCACGATTATTTATTTATTGTTACTATATTATTTGTACTACAGGATGTATACAGGCGCTCGCTTTTGTGATCCCGATAAAACTCGTGCTTACAATCAACTTGGCTTAGTTGCACGATTTCAGGTGTTCAATGTCGACTTATTGCGCTAAAAAAAGATTCAAACATTTACATGTTTTGTCATGAAAATTGATTGTATGATTTTATTTTTAGGGAGATATAGTTGCAATGGTATATTTATTCATCAGGGCTTCGGAGACCAATACACCTATAGAAGGCGCCAGCAGTCAATTAAAAATGATATTCGGAGAGGTTGCAGCTTACGTGCGTATAAAATTTTAAGAAGTATAGTTGTGGTATATCGAACTACCACAAAGTAAAATTTTAATACATTTTCAATTGTTATGCGCAATTCAGTACGTTAAACGAAAATCCACGTATTGGTTCACAAGAGCTAAGCAAACTGATAAGGAGCTTTCGCAGGAACGACAAACTAGATGTGATATTTGGATTTCAAGTACAGATCCGGCGGGCCTCCATGAAATTTTTCCACTCCCTCCCCTCCCACCAAATAGGCATGAACATGTGAAGAGTTTAACAACAGAAGAAGTGTACTCCCGATTTTCGTTGGCTTTTGGACATTTCATAGGAATGCTATATACAAACATTGGGTAGGTTCATTTAAACTAATACGAGAAATCAAAAATATGATTTAGTATTAAAAGTGTATACAATAATGCTACAATTCAGTAAAGGTACTCAACGCTTTAGCGAATCGTACTTTACCTGAAATTGAACAGGAATAGATAGGTGAGGTGAGGGACGTACTCTTTCATACAAATTCTTAAACATAACTAACACGGTTGGGAGCTAAACTTAATAAGGATATGGCTACCTTATTAAGTATTGACACTGTCGAATGACATCTGATTAAACTCCACATTTTCTTCTGATTGATTGCAACTCACAATGAGCTAACTAGTATGTTAATACACAAACTATCAGTACATTAAATAGGAAGTTTATAGATAATTACTGCCATAACGGGCTTTAAAACATTGTTTTACAAAAAGGGAAATGTATGAGTAAAGTGGAGCTGAAACCGCTGCTAAATAATTAGCTGCTAAAGGTTAAAAAGTGAAACTTATTTTCCTGTTTTAGAACGGAGAGCTTGGAACACGTTGGAAAAGAGTTACTCGTGTATTTTGAAGGGCTGGTTAAGATCAAGAATTATGTCAGATTTCAATTTTATGTGGAAGTAATTGGAATTCTGATTTATATGAAAGACTACCTAAAACCACCTAGTATGAATTTACTAGTTTTATATTCTTTACTTGTCAGAATAGTCGATATGTAAAATTTTGTTTATATATCAATAAATCTAACTTTTTGTGTGATTCGTACAGAAACTGATCGGAAAAGTCAAAGTAAATCACTTCAATTGAAATACCTGGGGGACAAAACACTTGAACTAACTATGACAATGCTTATGATCATGATGGAAAAACTATTGGATCTAGTTAGAGGCTTAAAGTGGGAAAGTCCTATGTTAACTTCTTGTTGTGCATGCTTTTACGTAAGTATTTTTAAATATTTTTCGTAAACATGAAGAACTCTGGTGATTTCTATTAGGGAACCCGTTGGTGTAATTTAGGTGTGGTGTAATTGGGCAAAGAGACATAAGAAGGTTCAGGGTGAGATACTGGCACAACTTTTTTCAACTACAAGGTAGCATTGCACGCGTCATAAATCAAATGAAAATTATATGATGTATTTATATTATGCTTAACACAACGTTTTATTTCCAGGATTGCTACGAATTTTTTGGCATGCAGTGTTCGATTGCATGACGGAGTAAAACACTTAAATGGAAAAAGGAGATATGGAACCTTTCCTATTCTGAAGTCTCAACGCGATAACAATTGCACGGAACTCTTGAAAATTCTTCCAGAAATTGTGGTACTTGATGGATTTTACAATGTCGTTGTGGATACTGATAAGCACATTCAATGTTTTTATGAAAGCGTATTTCCGAAGGTTAGACGAAATTTTATTCCCATATTCCATTTGACAATGATAATTACGATAACATGTCGAATTCTATAGATATTCTACGAATTTACAACAAACTGATACTTCATATCCATTGCACGAAATTTAACCATCTTTACACATATATACATACGTTCCTATTTGGACAAATCGAAGAAGGTGACGAATACATTCGAATATACAAATAAGGATTTTATGCATTCAACAACACAAATGCTAATTGTACATATTCATGTCTTATTGAGCTCCATTCAGTTAAAGCGTAACAGTATGAAGTGGCATACGGAAAAATATATGATCTGACCGCTGTTTTTTATTGTGTAATAGGAAAAGGCAGACCTCCAATATAGATTTTTCGCGATTGATAAATTTTTGGCAGCGTTTATACGGAGCACTGATGCCAAACCTTTGACAGAGAGTGGGGGTAATTACGAACCCACTGCATGCGTGTATCAACTGGAGGTACTATATACGCCCTTCACGTTGTCATTCAATAAAATATTTTTAAATCGTTCTTTCATAAAAATATTTGATATTTTTTGTAGTTTAAGATTCTGAATACCATCCACCAAAAAAAGATTATACTTGAAGTCGATGGACAGCGTCGTCGCCCAGATTGCAATAATGCCAGAATTATAGTAAGAAGACCCAGTGATACACAAAAGGAACAACTAACCATTCCGAAGGGATTCCAACTCGTGGAAAGTCTGACTTTGGTCACTAGGTTCCTGAACGATTTTAGCGAGGTAAATTTACAGGGATATGAATTTCATAACTTATTATTTCACAACTTTTACAACATATGCGCAGGTAAATGCTCAACTAGCACTGATGGGAGTAAAAACGGAGATGTTCATTAAACCTGTTCGAGTGGTACTGGACACCAATACGCTAATACGTCAATTAGATTGGATTAAACTGTTGATATATATTTTACCATACAGACTTATCATACCAACAACGGGTAACCCTTTGCTTTATATACACATAGCTAATTCTAAAACCAAACTGAAACCTGTGTTAACATTTTATTTCGTCGACATTACTTTAGTTTTACTGGAACTAAGAGGTTTAGCAAAAGGGGCCAAAAGTGGAATGTCGCCCATTGCCCGTCAAAACTCAAAGTCTTTGAGCCCAGCGGAACAAAAAATACGAATGGAAAATGCAATGGTCATTGGCGAAGATTGTGAGCAAGCTTTGGAATTTCTTGATGAACACAAACGGTATTTGAGATTGATCGCAATTTCAGGAAAGGAAATTAAAATGTACAAGTATAAAAGTCAGAGGGTCTTTGACAAGCGCTTAACTAAGTCTATCCGTAACGATGAAAAGATTTTGGAAACGTGCGTACAACTCGAATTACAAGATAAAAGCCTCAGGGAATTAGATAATCCCTTCCGAATTCACAGAGGCACAGTGTTGTTAACGAACGATAAAGCGTTACGTGTACGAGCATTTGCACTAGACATGCCGGCTCAAGGTATCCAGGCTTTTGCCACTTGGATAATGAAATATAGGATAAAAAACAAGTAAACTAAGATACAAAGATATTCTATCCAGGTAGAGATATATATTATTAGATAGATATTCTATACAGGTAGAGATATATATATTATTAGATAAATATTGTATAAAGGTAGAGAGATATATATTATTGGATAGATATTCAATACAGGTACAGAGATATATATTATTGGATAGACATTCTATACAGGTAGAGATATATATATTATTAGATAAATATTGTATAAAGGTAGAGAGATATATATTATTGGATAGATATTCTATACAGGTATAC
>JAHZNE010004431.1:0-14906 GCA_027744055.1 Callyntrura sp. NNG-2020 | reverse complement strand
ATCTGCAGCTCTGCAATCTGTGCGTTGTTGTTGTAGATTTACGTAGATAGGAAGGGAGGGTTTTAACGTTTAGATGATGAGGTTGAAGGTTTTGGCTGTCTGCTCTGGAGGGGGCTTACAATCCTTAGTTTCAGAAGGCGCGCCGTGATGTGGAAAGGCCTGAAATCTAGCCTCTCCAAGGCGTCTATAGAGGCATCTGGGATGCTGAGTACAACCCAGTATCCCTTTTTTGGTGGCGGGGGCGGCACAGCGCCATGAGACGGCGTCTTGCCTTTGGGGTGGGTTTTTCATAAGTACAACATACTGCAGTTGTGATGTTGACTCCCTCTTACGAACATGTCTTGCATTTTGTTGTATTTGCATTCATGAATCAAGTCGTCCAACACTAAAACCATGTTTTGACAAGTCGGGATTTTCAATCTCCAGGGGCAACCCCTTGTGAAACTCAATGTTAGGAATGGTGTCTTTCAATTAAGCCATTAGAGAGCCCTGATGTTCTGTGTAACACCACACAATCCAGTTCACTGGTGTTTCAAACACCTCGTCCGCCAATTGAAGTAACGGGAAATCGGGTTAGCCAGCTTTTACCTAAACCTGTCATTACAGAGATCTTTTCACACGCAGGAGACTCTAGCAGCCAGTTGAAATCAATTGCTTCGGTCATATCTATTGTTTTAGAAGTCCCTCGTCCTCCTAATTTAGTCATTCACCCTTAGAGAAGTTTTTCTTCCCCAAAAAATTAGTTCTACACCCCCGAAAACGAGTCTTTTTGTCCTTAGTTAAATTTACACCCTCCGATAAGTTCCCTCTTTCTCTTTAGTTAAATTTTTAATTATTAAATTAATTAAATTGGTTATGGTTAAATTTATTATAAATTAGTACATATTAGCATAGCTCATCTTGGAACTTCGAACTTCACCGAGATATAATCAGTTGTACGAGTACATTTTTATCATTCACTATCTAGTCACTCGCGTCGAATGCAGTGGCACTAACGAGGGACACTTGGAAACTGGTTGTCAGGAATCATGAATGGTTGCTCAAACCAATATAAAACACTTTGGTAAGTAGGAGGTTACAACGGTTTGTCGTTTTGAAATTATTCAAAAAATACAGTTTTTGACATTTCTAGGAAATTCCTTATGGGATTTAACATGTGAAATTTGACCATTAACCTTTTGACCCACATTTCGGTTTGACATAAGTCTCCAAAAGGGATGTTCACATGCGACAGTGATTCCCTATAACCTCTCGAAAGCAGAATTTAAAAATTCATATTCCTTCTTGAGATACAGACGGGCGGACGGTCAACGTAAAACCAACAAGTAATAATAGTGCACATTAACTACAACGTTTTATTAGGACGTGCTCAACAAGTACTATTCCAAGGAATCAAGAAAAACCGACAGGAAAATTTAGTCTGTACTTCTGAACAATCTGAATGTAAACAAATAAATCGTTTATATTCAAAGTAAAGATTAAACATTTAGAGCCAGTGTGAGCATGTCTAGACTTAGAATATGGCTGTAGCAAAGGGGGGACCCTATATTCATTTTCAATTTTACATGTTAAATACCATAAGAATTTTGAGGAAATGTCAGTTTCTGACGTTTCAAAAAATGTTATTTGCTGAATATTTTAAAAACGACAAACCGTTGTAACCTATTAACCTCCGACCTGGCACAGAGTCTTATATTGATTTTAGCAATCAATCATGGAAATATGAAGCCGAACTCTGACAGCCAGGCCCCAAAAGTACTTCTCGTGTAAGTACAATAAATAGATTAAACTGGAATCTATTTGGAATGACGATTTTTATGCTATAAACATTCAGTAGACTATGAATTGATTGCCTTTATCGAAATTATATACGAAAAATAAAATTGCGTAACTTTGCATAACGAAATTTCGAAGATTTCATAATGACAAATGCTAAAATACCATAGTGTTGTCCTCCCTGGTCTTTACTGATCATCGTGAATCTCAGAAACTTGAAATCGAAATCCTATCGAAATGGGGTGTTTGACATTCTACTTCTAACATAATGATAATGTATGGAAATTTTTGAAAAGTAGGACAAGGGGACTCTCATCTAATTTTCAATTTCACATGTTAAATCCCATAAGGAATTCCTGGAAATATCAATTTCTATCTTTTCTAAAAAAATTATTTTGGAATAATTTCAAAACGACAAACCGTTGTAATCTCCGACTTACCACAGTGTTTTATATTGGTTAGAGCAACAATTCATACTAATATGAAGCCGATTCCTAATAATCAGTTATATTAGGACTTGCTCTTTTTCATTTCAAAGTTTAAAATTGTGATAACTTTCTACCGCAAGAGGGCGTTTTAGTTTATTTATGCTGTTACTTTATATGGGTCATACATTATCATTATGTTAGAAGTGAGTCAAAGGTCACGGGTCAATAAGATCGTAGCCCGAAATTGGTGGAACGATACAATAGTCCATGTTTACCGAGAATACCGAGTTTACTGTATATCGGTCAAAGGGTTTAGGCGCTGGAGGACGACAAAGGTCATCATACATTTTTGGACATTTACACTTCTCTGGTCCTTAATTTTGTCGCTGTTGTGTAAATAATGAGATCCTTTAAGATCCATTTTTAATTCTGCATTACTACGTCCATGTTTTGATGGTTTGTTCTTATCGTATGTAAAAGGTTGTTCGTTTCGTTTCGTTGTGAAACACATTTTTTTCGACATGCATTTTCTCCCAACGTTATTGGTATGCTAATTTAAAATACGCACATTGATATACATGAAAGCAGTAATAATATTATTAAACACTTTTTATTTTTTAATAACGTTAATAAAGTTTAAATTTAAACACTTTAAACACACGCACAATTTTTTATTTTCACCAATAATAGTAGTCGATATTAAGTACAATACAAATAAATACAACGTAGGTTTTTGTACCTCACTTTTTATGTGCTCGGACCAATTTCCTCGATTGGAGGTATTGGTAAAACATTAGCTTTTGTCTTCATATGTTTTTTTGCCGTTGTACTGACCAGGGTATCTTCCATTTTATCCCAATGAGGATGATCCTAAATACTGGGGTCCTAAATGTTTACCAAAAATTCGCTCAAATTACACTAATTTGATGTACTACTTGATGTTGTTTGATGACAGTATTGCCATTGTACAATCAATACAATGACTGCTTTTCAGATAACTGTTAAGTGAAAAGATGAATTCGAAGGGATTAATGAGTTTTGAATACTACATTAGCTGATATTTGATATTGACTGCGCGTTATGTGAGGAAATAGCATGAACAGACGAGAGAATCATGGCGTTCAACGGAAAAAAATACTCTATAGTCTAAGATTAACAAAAAGTATTCAAAATATGTATGGTTTTTTACAGTGTTCACATTGTTTTAGGTATTTCCATATACATTCTTGTATTTTATCACTATCAGACTCAAACTACTTTAAAGTTAAGACGCAACGTACTTGGAGCTGCCCATCATGCGCGCCTGCTTTTGTACCTAATCAACCCAATGTAAATGTTAAATTAGATAAATAAATTAGATGAAAATTTTGAAGTTATTTCTAAAGTTCTGTATTGTACTTTTCAAAATGTTTTACCATTCATGTAATGGCATTTCGGGGCAAACTACTTTATATGGCGTTGTTGACTTACTAATGTTTTTTGTATAATATCATGATTTGCGTTCAGTTTTTTCAGTTTTTTTATTTGACGTTACTTAGATTATTTAATGCAGGAATATGTGAATGATTTAGATTAGGCTTTTATACACATTTGTAAAATTCCTTTCTGGACTAGTTAATAAGGATTTTTGGTTACGTCCTTGTATGTTCATACTGACATGGATTGTTGTCTTGGAATCACTATTCAAGCATGTATATTATTATTATTCTATAACTTTGCCCAATTGTATTAACAAGTAGTCAGTGTCAATAGAAAAGAGACAGAAAAAAATTAATAAGTCAAAAAAGGCAAAAGTACTAAATATTCACGTAATATATAAAAAAAATCCGTGATATATTACAACATTGAGTTAATAAAAATTATGGAAAATAAGTAACTATCCTTATCGCCAAGTTCACAAAGTAAAAGACTGGTACAGCGATTAATCCAACAGCATTGATCGATAACATTATTAAAGAGCTTTAAGGAGGGTGAAAATTAGCACTCGTATTCAACCCCCGGGGGGAGAAATTGAGGGATAAAAGTGTAAAACATGTCTAAATGAGCTGAAATTTGATATACAGGTACTGTATATACGAAAATAGAGTTTTATGAAGTTTGACAGGGATTTTTTGACCCGGGTGTCCTCCATAGGTCAAATAAAGGTCAAATACACTGTTTTGATTGCCACTTCAAGACGTTAACTCCGATTAAAACGAGGTTTCCTTTGATTGATAATATTGTTAAAGATCTTTAACAAGGGTTAAAATTGACACTTGGGGTCAACCCCGGACCCCGGGGGGTAATGGGAGGGGTGAAAGTATAAAACACGTCCGAATGAGCTGAAACTTGGTATACAGGTACTGTATATACCACAAGTAGCGTTTTATAAAGTTTGATAGCGACTGGTTGATCAGAGTGACCTCCAGGGGGTTAGCAGTTGATATAAACTTAAGTGTATCTTGTCCACGGTGTTTACAGCGATTTATTTAAGATCATCCACTGATGGAGTATCTAGATATCCTTGGTGCCTTCCGGCCGGCAGGCCGTCCGTCTGCGCTCAATCTCTTGAAGGACAGCGAAGTTTAAAATTCTTTTTGGCAAGTAGATAGGTTGGGTCAATATCTCGGAGGAGTTCGTAGATGGGTTTTGGAGGTCAACCCCCCGGGGTGAGTAACGGCAGGGGTAAAATTTAAATGTTGCCCAAATTGGCTCAAATTTAGAATATAGATAGGTAAATGGTAGATAAGTAATTCTGCCAAGTTTTACCCAAATTGGTTGATCATCTGGACCTCGAGGGAGAATACTTTAGTAATAAAACAAGTTGAAATTTGGTATGGGAATTCCGATATTTTAAATTTTTGTCGCCACCATTCTACGTTTTCAGTCATAACTAGCCTTGTTCAAAAATGACCTGTAATTCGGGTCCAAATCAATATTTTCAAAAAACAAAAATTTAACAAAGACATTCAACTTATTTCGTCATGTTTTACTATGGTAGCCAGACCCCTTTCACCTTTCTTCAATTTTAGGTTAAACCGTCATATTTAACCGTCAGCTTATTTTTTTTGAATGCTTCACCTGAGCAAATTTTACCTTATCCTTATTTTAGTCGAGGAACACGATTTCGTTGTATTTTTTGTCTTTTAACAAAACGTTTCACATAAACTATGGAGTTGCTGAATGTCTGATTAGATCAACCTAACACTCCTGCTCTGCAGTTAAACATGTTGCAGTAACCGTACATAAGTCCACACTTGAAATTTGATGTTTTAAAATACCTAAATACAACCAAGGAATACTTGTCCACTGGATTCCACTGGTTCCCACAACCACAAAGAGAAAAATTCGGTCATACCACCGGCGTCTTTAATAGCTGGAGAAGTATGTGAAAATGATGGGAAATATGGGTCAAGATAGTGCTGTATCCATCTCCCCGCCACTCAAATACAGCGACCTATCAGAAGCGGAATAAATTCAATTCCTGGATTACTCTGCAAATATAATTCGATGGCATTTTCGATTATTATCTAAAATTAATTATCGGCGGCAAAATGCAACATTTAATTTTGTTGCCCGAATTAGTGTCACTCCTTTAGTAGGCAGATAGTACAACACCAAAAAACGATTTATTAGGCACCGCATTCATGCGGTAGCTTATGGATTTGGTATTTTGAATCTGTGAGACCTCCGTCCCGGGCTACAAACATGTAAAACGATTAAGTTTGTAGCGCCCCTTGTTGCAGAAATATGTACAAACTTTAGTTTTTATATAGCAAATGAAATTCATATTTGGTGCAAAGCTAGCTCCAAGATTGTTTGACCCCGCCATCTACAAGAGCACTTCAGAAGTTATTTGATACTTTGTAGGTGCCTCAGAAGCACATTATAGGTGCATGAGAAGCACATTGATTGATATATTGCAAATTTATTGACCAACTTCAGTAACATGTTACAAACATATTGTTTTCACGAAAAGTCAAGTTCCGAAGAACAGGTAAAAAGTAAGAATAATAATGATAAGTATATATATAATTAGTCATCAAAGTATTTTATAAAGAATACAATAATATTAATATTAGCTTGCAGTACGGCAAACTTTGGTTCACTGATTTGTTTCATCGTTTATTAAGGATTAATTTGTGTATCTCAGTTTCAAATAAGTCAGTTGGTTTAATTGCTTTAATGTTGGAAGGTAGACTGTTCCACGCAATTATTCCTCTGTAGTAGAAAGAGCTCCTAGCAGATTGGTTTTTTAATGTCTGGAATTATGAAGTTATTTTCCAGTTTTGATGATCGTTCAGATTCTGGTCGTTTTTTAAAGTTGAAAAGTTCAGAGATAGACGTTTTCCTGACTATGTACTTGTGTATATAATTGAGGGTAAATATTTCCTACTTTTCTTTAAAACGTAGCCAGTAAAACATTGCCATAACGCACTACCTCATTCTCTTCACAAGAGTCTTGTTTTATTTTGTAGTTGGTACACTTATGCGGAGATTAAGCCAAATATAATTGTAGCATAATCAGCGATACTAACAACGCTGACAACACACTTTTCATGACACTTCAGGATAAATAGCGTTTCACACTGTAAAGCCTTGCTAGTGCTTCATTAACCCTACTACTAATCCAACCCCTAAGTCCTTGAAACAATCTACAATTTTGATGAAATTGTTTCCCACTTTTACAGGTAATCATAAATTTAACTTCTGCTTTTCTTACCCTACCATCATGACAGTCAAAGAAACTGTCTCATCCTATATAACAATTAACAAAAAACCATCATTATAACAGACCCAATCGTTAACCAGGTACAATGTATTCAAATACTGAATCTATATAAATTTCTCTTGATCATGAAGTAATATACATTTCCGTTTTTCAACAAACTCGTCATATTTTGTTTTTGTCAAAAAGTTTCAATTTCTGAATAAATGAGTAGCAGTAGAAACAACAGATATATTTAAGAGGATGGTATACGGAAACAGAAGCTCTGATTCCGGACGTTGTACTGTTTTGGTTTGGTTATGGTTATATGTTTTATACCGGAGTAACTTGTCACGACAGGATAAGGCTTAATGCATGAAATAAATGTGCAAAGAGTTTTGACTTGTTGTGCGAGCTACTTTTATTTCATGTAACGCTCAAAGTGAAGTGCTGAGCAAGAGTGTGGGTATTCTGGAGAAGAAAAAGAGAAGAGAAGCTTGGTTTTAGGAGGGTGGATATTCTGCTAGGAGATGATATGTTAATAGTTAATTTAGGATCTTCATTAATGGCTTTATTTTATGTAAATGAGGTAAAAAATTGGAAGGAGAAGTTGAAGGATAATTAGGATCATACATCTCATAATAATTTATATACATAAATGTGGGTACGAAACTTCCGCGCTTCTTCAAATAAATTCGTCCCAAATTTATGCTAATTTAAAATAATTTAAAATGATTAAAATTAATCTTAAAATCTAATTACAGGTTTAATTTGTCTACCAAATCTACTAACGCGTACATTTACAGGAATAAACTTTACCAAATTAGTTTTATTGCCAATGTCTGGTGGTACATAATTTTTACTTAAACATTTCAACTGGTCTACGAGTTCAATTTTGTATTTCTTTTTACTAGGAAAACAGGAACATTTTCTGTGTCCACTAAACAACTGTTCCAGTTCCCAGACGAGTCTAGAATACAAATCAAACTTATTAAATTACAATCTCTGCACATTTCTAATTTTGAATCATTTTAATCGTAAATTTATTATTCTCCTTGTTCCATGAGGAAGATTCTTTGTGCCGGGCGAGAGCCGTGAGAATTTCACCACTTCTTGTCTTGACTCGGGGCCAATCCAATCGCTTGAAGTTGTCCCTCTCTATGAGAACAACATCCCAAGGTTTGAGCTCGGTTGAGCGTTTTTGCTTGTGGTTTCCCCGGAGGATACCCAAGTACTCGTTGCGAAATCTTGATCTCAGGGCTTCCCTTAAATGTAGCAATTTTCGCAAGGCTGCCCTTTTGCTAGCTCCATCGTGCGCGTCCGCATCTGGTAGAAGAGCACAATAACCACTTGTCCTCAGGAAATGTTTCGGTGTCATTCGGATCTTCAGAGGTATAGGTGAGAGGACGATTATTTAGCGTTTCCTCCACCTCCAACAATAACGTCTCCAACTCTCTTTGATGAACGACCCGGTTTCCAAGTACGCGCTTGAGCTGCTTTGTTAGTCCCACTAATCTCTCCCACCATCCGCCCCACCATGGAGACGACGGTGGAATAAAACGCCAATCAATCCTAGTGACGTTGGCGTATTCTTAAACTTTACTCCAATGTAACCTGCGGAATGACTTGTCGGCGGCAACAAATCCTGTCGCGTTGTCAGAATATATTATATCAGGACGCCTTCTTTGAGCGACAAAACGCCGCAAAGCTTCTATAAATCCGTCAGCGATCAGCGTCCTCACAAGTTCCAAATAAAAGCCACGGTATGGTACGGAGAAGTTCGTATGAGATGAGAGAAGTTTTTGTTCGAGTTACAGTTGATATTAACGATTAAAATGAATTTGGGAGAGAAAATAAATTGGATGAAGTACTTGGGGTACCTTGAGTTTCAGAGTTAATTTCACTGGTCCTGTGGTTTCTGTCTCGGACCCATTACGTAGTCACCGATTATTAATTACATTGGTGACGGTTTGTCTCTGGACTTTCTACTTTTTACCGATGATCTAGCTATTTATTTAGGGGGTATGCCATTTACGCTTGGGTGTTGGACTGTTAGTGAAATGGGTGGAAATAGGGGGAGTACCAATGGGGGTGGATTGATTATTAGTGGGAGGGGGAGTGGTTAGGTATGATTTTCCGGTTAGAATAGGTATTTGGATCTTCTCCCGGACCTTCCTTCCTGCTGTATTCCTTCCCCTAGATGGGCCCTGTGTATGCGCCGTGTTGGTCGCTTTTTGCGATGCCCTCCTCTTCCATCTGGGGGTTGCCCTCTCCTTGCTTCTCTTTGAGGTCATCCTCTTCATGGCCCATGATGGGTTTTTTAAAAAGTTTTGTCCATCTGCATGGATATTAATGGCTTTATTAGAGCTAACCCTGCATTTAGGCTGCAGAGCAGCTGTGTTTTGTTATTATTGGCTTTTGCCATGCATAAGACGTGGAGGAGATTGCAGTTTTTTTTAACTGCAGAAACTACCACTTACCTCCTTCTAAATCGTGCCGTTAGTCTTCCTATGGAATGTGGGGATGCGGTTTAGCTTCCTTAACCTGAGTTTTGAATTTTATTTTAAGGTTTTTAGTTTATTGTGTTGAGGAACACCGTGCACGGTACGTCCGTATGGTAGGTCTCTCTTCACGAGAACGAATGGTCAAACGAATAAATTCAAAAAGCAAGACTGTGCCCTGGTGGAACGATAAAATCTCTTTTCTGCGCATAGCAATGCGCAGGCAACACAATAGCAACCGCTAACGGAGCAGAGGAAGGACATAGGGCGTACAGGGCGATCCGCAATGCGTACAATAACGCAATAAAGAAAGCCAAACGCAAACCCTGGTAGTCATACTGCGAATTCGTAGAAGGATGCGCAGAGGCGGCTAGGCTATACAGAATTCTGCGGAGCGTCTCGCATGACAAACTGGGTGCACTAGAAAGGCAAGAAGGGTCACTCACCAGAACTCCTGAAGAAGCTCTGGACCTCCTCCTAGAAACCCAAGTCCGCAGATCAAGGCGGACACACCGCCAACATCACTCTGACGCCAAATAGGAACCAGGCAACGGAAGAGGAGGAACAATGCACAATAACTCTAACAGAGAAGGAAATAATGGCAGCGGTTCTGTCATTTGGGCCATACAATGCAGCAGGCCCGGATGACATTTTCCACGCCCTTCTTCACTAAACTACAGAGAACATAATACCTCATCTCAAAGAAATGTTTGAGGCTTGCTTACGCCTAGGGTGCACTCCCACTGCCTGCAAAAACGCAAGAGTATTGTTCATCCCCAAACCCGGCAAAAGCAGTTACGTAAAATGTAATGCGTGGTGACCTATCTCTTTAACGCCATTCTTCCTAAATTCGCTGGAGAGCGTAGTCGACTGGCTCTACCTAAAAATACATACACATACCTTCAAATACTTAGACTCCACACTCTCCTACAAAAAGCACTATGAAAGTGTTGTCGCCAAGTCTACTTCAGCTCTTAGCAAAATGTATTCGTTGCGACGTTACTTTAATGATACTACGGTTAAGGTTTTTTGTCCTTGTAATGTATGTGTGCTAAATGAAATGCGGTAGGCAATAGTCATATACACAGAAAGAGTAAGTCTTTATTTATAAGTAGGTTCTTTGCCAATAAGTTTTGTAGTTGTGTTCAGCTACAGAGCTAAAGTGAGAGTGTGAGAATCCCGTCTAGAAGTGTCTGGATCTCATTTGAATATCACACTTAAACAACATTCATACATGGTTACATTCAAGCATGATGGTACGACAAAGTACAAATACACTACATCACCTTCCTCTCAATCTTTGTTAACTAAAGATTACAATAAAGGAAAAATCAACACTACAAGAAATACATGAAAACATTAACAAAATCTTAGCTTAACAATTGAAGGCGTATTGCCAAAATACACTACACTTTTATTAATCATAAAGCTTCTTAGGACGTGCCGTGCGGCTTGGGTTTCGGCGTACTTCAACACGCTGCTGCTCTGGTGGTGTGCTCATTAATTGCGGTGCTGCGTCCACGTTTTTCTCAGGAGGTGTGTCTGGCATTGCTTCGCGAATGTGATCCACGTGGCGCTTTACGGTTCTTCCATTTACATCAATCAAATATGAAACAGGACCCAGTAGTCGGTGTATTTTACCTTTGGACCACTTATCTTCATTTCTCGAAAATGTACGAACCCATACATTCTGCTGTGGAATGAACGTACGCATCTTGGCATGTTTGTCGTAATCATTTTTCTGCTTTTCTTGCTTGGCGGCAACGTGGCTTTTCACATCAGGACGCATCAAATCAAATTTTGTGCGGATTTTCCTGCGCTGTAACAATTCGGCTGGAGATTGTCCTGTGGTGCTGTGTGGCGTCGCTCGGTAAGTAAAAAGGAAACGGGGCACATATAGATCGAGACTGATCTTTACTGTCTTCATTCCCTCCTTGAACGTTTTGACAAAGCGCTCAGCTTCACCATTAGAACGGGGATGGTAGGGAGAAGAGCTTTATTGCATTGTTGGTGCAAAACTCCTCAAATTCGGCTGAAACAAACTGCGGTCCGTTGTCGGTAATAATCTGATGAGGTAGACCGAAACGGGAGATGACTTCCAACAATTTTGCAATGACTGCAGTTGATGTCGTGTTGTTGCCCATGGGGAAAACCTCTGGCCATTTACTAAAAGCATCAACAACAATGAGCCACATATGACCATGTAGGGGGCCAGCAAGGTCCATGTGTATGCGCTGCATTGGAAAGTCAGGATATTCCCGTGGATGAAGAGGCGCTGAGGCTGGGTCAGATTGCTTCAATTGACACTCGGTACACGACTTGCATGTAGCTTCTATTTCCGCATCAATGTGGGGCCAATAAACATAATTACGGGCGATAGCTTTCATTTTAACAATTCCCACGTGAGATTCATGAAGCTGGCTAAGAACTTGACTACGAAGTTTGTCTGGGACGACAACTCTGGCTCTCCAAAGTAGTAAGTCATTTACTACGGATGAAATGCGGATGTAGCACATTTGCGTTCGGACTGAGTTTTGGTGGCCAACCAGAAGTCATCAGCTGGAGAACTTGGACTAGTACAGCGTCTTTTGCTGTTGCTTTGGCTATTTCTCGAGCCGTAAGAGGAAGGGCATCTAACTGTTCCTCCACGATAAAATTTACTTGAGCTTCCACTGTGGTAGCGGCTGTATCTTCATTTTGTGGTAGACGGCTGAGGGCGTCAGCGTTACCATGTTGTTCAGACTTCCGGTACTGTACTTCGTATTGAAATTGGCTCAAAAAGAGACTCCAATGATGAAGTCGTGTCGCTACATACGGAGGCAGCTTCATTTTTTGACCAAAAATTGTAAGTAACGGTTTGTGATCTGTGACCAGGATGAACTTACGACCACACAAATATTTGTAGTACTTTTTTATTCCATAGATGATGGCGTAACCTTCTTTCTCTATTTGACTGTACCGTCGCTCGGTTCCATTAAGGATTTTGGATGAGAATGCGATTGGGCGTTCAGTACCGTCTGGATACTTGTGGAAAAGAACAACACCCAAGCCATAACTGGAACTATCACAACTTACTCCGATTGGTAATGTTGGGTTAAAGTGTGCAAGGACTGGGCTGCTTGATAGTGTCTGTTTGATTTCTTCAAAGGACTGCTGACAGGATCTGTTCCAGGACCATGGAATTTCTTTTCTGGTCAGCTTGTATAGTGGCTCTGCTACGTCTGCTAACCGTGGTATTGAGGCAATGTCAGCGACTTTTTTATCTGATGTGGAGATTCCGTGTTTGGAAATACGATGACCAAGATACTCGAGCGATTTCTGAAGGAATGTACACTTTTCCTTGCTCAATTTGTAATTGTATTTCCTCATCTGTAGGAATATCTGGTGCAATATTGCCAAGTGGTCATCGTCGTTGGTTCCAGTTGCAACTACGTCATCAATAAAGGATCCGCTACTATGAATTCCACGTAACATGTGATCCATAAATTCTTGGAATATAGCAGGTGAGGAGGCAATTCCTTGAGGTAACATATTGTACATGTATAAACCTCTGTGCGTATTAATGACAAGAAATTTCTTACACTCCTCAGTGACTTCCATTTGATGGTAAGCGTTGGTGCCGTCAAGTTTGGAAAACTTTTCACTATGGCTGACTGCATGAAACAGTTCTTCGGGCAGAGCCAGAGGGTACTGGATCACATGGAGCTGACTGTTAACTGTATTCTTGAAGTCGCCTGTGATCTTTAGTTTGCCATTTGCTTTTGGTACGACTACCAAAGGAGACGCCCACTCGGAATGGTCAATTTTCGAAATTACTCCGGTCTTCTCCATCAACTCAAGTTCTTGGTCCACTTTATGTCGAACAGCATAAGGGATGGGCCTGGCCTTTAAAAACTTGGGTACAGCGTCATCTTTTAAAATGATTCTGGCTTTGAAATTAACGATACGTGTACTGGAGTCAGGAGGTTGAAAAATATCTTCGAATTCTTGCTGGAGCGCTGAAAGAGACGTAGATGAACTCTTCACGCTTTTACACTGTGTTGCTACGGCTGACCAATCAATCTCGAACAGTTGGAGCAAATCTTTTCCAAAGAGGGATGAGCCTTTTTCATCTTTAGAAACAGGAATGGAATGGTTTATCAGGTGACCATTGTATTCGACTGTCGTTTTCAGTTCACCACGAGCATGGAATAGGTCCCCAGTGTATGTACGAAATACACTGCTGCATGGAAAGAGGGGAGAAGATCGTAACTGATTCTTCCAAAACTCATACGACAGGAAACTTTCGTCACAAGCAGTGTCTAACTCCATTTTGTGTGGCATGCCTCCCACTTTCACGTTAATGGTGATACTGTACCTCTTTTTGTTGCTAACTTCTTTGACTATTGTTTTGATTGCAGCTTCCCCATCAACGTCTACGGCGTTGATAACTTTCGGCTTGGAGCGGCACTTGCGGGCAAAATGACCTCGTTTCTGGCAAGAATGACAGACAACTTCCTTATAAGGACATTCACGTGCGGTGAGGTGCTTCTTCGATCCGCAGTTTGGGCATTCTGTATTCTTGTTTTGAGTCGTGCCTTTTCCACTGGGACTCTGCTGTGCACTATTTTGCTGCTGTGGTTGTTGCTGAGATTGTTTTTTGCGTTGAGACCTGAATTTAGACATTTTATTTACGTTTTGCTCTGTAGGCTGATAGCTGGATTGGTTACCGCGAATAATAGCCGTGCTGGCTTTGCAAGTTTCTTGTGTTTGGACAATGGCAAGTGCGTCTTTAAGGCTAATGTCGTCCTTCTCCTTGAAAAGAGCACGTTGCGCTGCTTCACTGGATATGCCAAATATCAGTTGATCTCGCAAGCGTGTTTCCAAGTCAGTGAACTTGCAGTTTAAGGCCAATTTCCTCAATTCGGCAAGGAAAGCTGACACTGATTCTCCATGCTGCTGTCTTCTTCCCGTAAAACGAAACCTTTCAGAGATAGCTTTGGGCGCTGGCTTGAAATGGTCTGTAAGGGACTTCATTAAATCAGCGAGCGATTTGGAGGCAGGGTCATCCGGCGCTAGTAAGTTGCAAAGTAGGGTATAGGTAGGGATTCCGAGTGAAGAGATGTACATCCCCTTGCATTGATCGGCATCCTTTGATTCATCTAACTTGTTTGCTTTCAAAAACGCTTTGTAGGCACCAATCCACATCTCGATGTCATCCACTGATGAATCGAACGTCTTCACTGAACCAAGCATTTCTTCTTCGTCACTGCTTAGTGTAATTACTAAAGGAATCTTAGGCTTCAGTGGTGTTTTTGGTGGCACTTTCTTCTTAGGCTTTGGAGGCGGTTTGGGTGGCGTTTTCTTCTTCTTTTTCTTCTTCTTTTTGGGCGTTTCAAACAAATTTTTTATGCCGTAGTCACTATCACTACTCATCAGAAGAAAACGGAGTCACTGTTGAACTGAGTTTCAAAACTTAAATAAAACCTCGTCGCCAGTTGTAATGTATGTGTGCTAAATGAAATGCGGTAGGCA
>JAHZNE010004430.1:0-23910 GCA_027744055.1 Callyntrura sp. NNG-2020 | reverse complement strand
AACCTTCCCAGATCTTCACTCAATGGACGAAATTTTCTATTTTTTAACTTGTTATTTCTTGATAAAGTCTGTCTTCTGTGTAAACTCCGTCTTGTGAAATGTAGATTAAAAGCCATTTTTATTCTAATTATCATTTAAATACTAGTAATAATCATTATTTTAGCAAAGAGATCATGCATTCGGAAATGCATTTTTCTTAAACTGTTAACCTTTATTTGGTAATATCGTGTTTTAAGTAGGTATGCCTGTCTCGAGGTTAAAGAAATGATAAGGCGTACGGATTTTCAAATAAATTATGAGAGATCCTCGAGTTGTTAAAGACCTTGCGCTACAGTGTCGTCCTCTGATAATCGTTCTATTGGTCTCCTACTCCTTTCTTATCATTACCTTTTCTACCGCGATGGCTGCCGCTCCCCATTTGAGTGTCCTTCCGATTAACGAGGGTGATAGTGAGGATCCCTATGATATTTATAAAGCACATTTGGAAACTAGTAGGGCGTATTATTCGGTACTGGCGAGCTTCACACTGATTGCTACCATCCTAAGTGCTCTTCACCTTACAGCTACTTACGTGGTAAGCCTCATATTACAACGCGGACATCACCGGCATCGCCATTTTTCTCCGTGACATTTTATAAACATCATGTCATTTATTTCAGATGAAAGTTTGGCTCGCCCTCCCATACTTTTTCTTTCACGTCTGTCTCCTGATCAGCATGGTTGTTCTCTTCGTTTTGTACTTTCACAGCGTGCTCAGCATAAGTCACTACGATCGGAAAAAAGATATGTTTACAAAATTCACTCTGCATCTTCTTTATCATCAAGGGGGGTATCCGTTTTTCTGTGGGAGTCTAGCCATTGGCTTCTACGTGTATGGGGCCCTTATCATGTGGAATTTCGTCTGGCAGTTGTGGCAGTATCTAAGGGAAAGGAAGGCGGAGTCGAGCGTCAGAATAAAGCCTTCTAAGGAGAAGGGTAGGGGAGACAGGGGTAAAGACAAAAATAATGAAGCTGATCAAGGGACCGATTCCTATAGAGCAGAAAGACGTGTCTCTCTATTTTTTACTACCCCAGATGCAAGTGACCAGGAGCCAGAATTGGGGAGCAGAAGGGGATCCAGGTTAGTTCCTGTGGATAATTTAATATTACCCGTGGAATCAAGTCGTTTTGGGGGGAGGGATAGGGATGGCGATAGGAAAAAGAAGGATCGATCTCGTTCAAGAAGAAAATCCGCAGTTTGAGTTAAAGACATTGGTGCATATATGTTTTTATCATATCCTTATGTGTGTAAATTTATTAAAATAAAATAAATTAAAATTACAATAAGCTTTCTTTACATTTTACCTTGAATTTGTACTCAGCTCAGCACTTAATTCATTTTTCTTCATTTCCACACAATTACAACATCTCAATTAAGTCCAATGTCAATGCACATTTTTATTGTTTATTTTATTATTTTATTAATAAATGAAAATGGCAATGGCATTACGTAAAAAAGTTTATTGCACAAGCTTTTTGCTCTGATAAAATTAATTCCTCTTATGTGGACTTTTTTTCTACATATCGCTCATCTTATTAATTTATCGTTTATTTAATTTAAAGTTTGCAATACCAGGATGGGTCTAACTTTTTTCAAGTTTTGCATAGTGCTTTTCCTCTGTGGTACTGTATCGTCAGATGAATTGGAGTCGCTATTCAAGGGTAAAAATGTGTTTTTTGAATGCCATTATTTATTTTTCGAATTAGTTTCATTTCATTAAACCGGCAAAAATGTTGTTTGGACAGATGGCTCTTCTTTGACCGCCATTGCTGATGGAGTAGGTGTAATTGACATCAGCGGTGGAGATGGCCGTGCTGATGTGCAAACCCGCCTGAATTTAAGTCCATGGGAAATGTTCGTAATCGCCGAATTGGTTTTGAAGGTAATCGGCAAACAATGTCCAAAAATCAGTCCGGATGTACTGTCTGAGTTGACGCAAACCCTCTCGAAAAGCTTTAAGCAAGCGCCAATGATGGAAACCCAGAATGAAGAATTTCTGCCTAATTACAGCCGTCTGGTACGGTGCTTGGACCATTTTGAGGAAAAGGACACTGTGGAGGAAAAGAAAGCTTCGGAAAATGTAAATGCGATGGGTAATGACATCTCTTCTCAGGAGGAAGATTGGATTGCTAAAGATGCTGTAATGACCACGGAAGACACATTTTCAGCACTGCCTTTAAGCACGAAGATACAAAAGTCTGTAGATGACCAAGTGGCATCCTCTTGGCTGTGGGGTTTTCGCTCCATGCACTCCTGGTTCCGTCATCTTTTCTCCAGTGATCCCGATTCCGTGGATGCTGAAGACATCACTATAGGACAACGTAGACAGCAAGAACAACGCAGAGAACATAAAAATAGGATTGTCATGGCTTATCGTAAGGCTCGACAAAATCATGCCAACTTTTTCCACAAAATCTCCCAACTTCTCCAGAAATCCTGCCCAGCTGGTAACCGACCAGAAAAACTGTTTATCCGTCAAGCTCTTCTGGACATAAATACTTGGATGACTCTAGAACCAAGAGTAACTATATCGGGGGCTATCCAGTGGTTCCGGAAGGAAGGACTCGATAAAATGTTAGATGAGTGTCATCGAGGCCAATAAAAAATAGTCAAATTAAACTCCATTTATTTTTTTTATCGTTTTTATGAGAAAATAAATTACCAATCAAGTTTGCACGATAAAAGTCACTATTTTATTTCATTTTCATTATGTTGCATTGCACATTTAAGTAAACTGACTGACTACGCTTATCAGCAATTCTTTTAGCTTACAGCTTACAATTATATTTTATTGTCCATAAACAGGAATGTAGTTACCTCTCCCCCTTTAACATTCTACCTCTTTTATATAACCGTTTTAAAAACACTTTTTACTACACTTCCTCAGCACGTTATTCCTTCCACATATTCCTGTGCCCTCCAAATTGTTCATTACGCACAAAATAATGGTCATATTATATTTATTTATTTTAAATAATATGAGAACTAATATAATTTTTGGCTTTCTTTAAAGACTAAATAAATATACTTTCTTTCTCTGTGTGTCAAACAAGAGGATACGTATTTGATGTGAGCCCATTTGCGACTGGCTCGCATTTAAAAATTTTTGACTTAGAATTAACTGCTAATTATTCTTAAAATACATTCCCATGAAATGAGAAAAACTGAGCAAATTGAAAGTTTGACCAAATAAAAACATGTCGTATTGCATGCTACGAATTAAAAACATTTTTTAGCACCCCAGCAGTGTAGACCGTGTGAATGGAAATAATACGAACGTAGATAATACAGTGGTAAGCAGATTTTCAACATTGTTGAGATATATTGTGCTTAATTATTGTAAAAGTTCTCAGTGGAAGGTGACGTTGAGTGTCGAGGTCGAGTTTCTCGCCTCCAGTTAGGACGACGATGATAGCGAGTGAAAATGTGCGTCGTGATTCCCCCTCATCTCCCTTTCCTTTAAACACTCTTATTGTCGAAATGATGCACAAAATTACATTATTACATAAAACTGTAATGAATGATAATAATGTTGAATGTTATTAGTAATAATCCCTAACTTTAAAAGCAGTAGCAGCAGCACAACTTTGTTACTGACGTGACGAGTAATATATGGACGAAAATAGCACACATTGTATAATAACATGCTATTAAACAACAACGAGGTCACAGTGAAACTCTTTCTAAAATATAGTAAATTAATTAATAATTACGTTAATGTTATTAATATCCGTGAAAGCAACTACGTGGCAATGTTATTTTTTTCTCGATAGTGGCCACTAAAATACTACTATACGACCCCATGGCTATTCACATATAAAATTGGAATGGGTTGTATTGCAAGTTACAGTTACAGTACACAGTGCTTATACACAGTTTTACTAAATACATATTTCGTTAGTCAAAAATCTCTGCATTTTTTTTTCTTGGTATTTTTTGATTGTTCTACGTGCTCAGTGCGGTCACAAGTTACAGTGAAAAACTACGAAAAAGCTATATGGCGCCTGCAGCAGACTTACTAATTCAGTTATTGGTGTACGTGGGAAAACTGCAGGAAGCAGCAAGATGTTTGGAACAAGTCGTTAGATTTCTTCTCTGTTTAAGTTTTTTTTTGTTTCCCATTCTATTTTTTAATTCCGAGCATGAACTCGGCCACGCCAAAGAAATAGACCATTTGTGCAATACCGAATAGGGGTGCAATAACAATCATTCGGCAGGCCGCACCCTTCAAAAACGCACTTGGCCCTTCGTTTTTCATGATTTTTACAAATGCGTCAGGAATTCCAGTATAGCTTGCCTCTCCTGCTCCCTTTTGAAGCACCTGGAGTCTCGTCTTCACCACGTCGAAGGGGTTCACTGATGCAGCTGAAATGGAGCCGGCCGCCATTCCACTAAGGAAACTCCAATAAAACACAGCCTCGTCTGCGCTCCCCGCCTTCCGCGGGCCCAGTGCGTTGAGTGAGGCAAAAAGTGGAAAGTAGATAACGGAAAAACTCACATCTCGGAGCATAGTAGCTGCGGTGCCCTTATACAATCCAGTGATCCCCTTGGTTCTCAGAAGATCCATGGCAATACTTGTTGCACTCAACTTGGGCGCAGCGGCAGCGGCCGCGCCACCACCGGCGCTCGCAGCTAGAACAGAAAACGAAATCGTTAGGATATTTGGACCGTAAAAAACAATGAATTTTGAAAGTAAGATTACATACAACAACACTGTCGCTGCCATTTGGGTGAAAAATCAGCAAAAAATGCAACAAAAACGGAGGTGGTAGGCTGAGCGTCAGAATAATAGACAACTAGCCAGGCAACAACTAGTTCCCGATGTTATATACTCACAAAGATTAATCTAACCTTACAGTGTTCATTATTAACAGATATTCAGGTTATTTTCCCCAGGCATAAACTTTTATATTCCCATCTGCCCCAGTAGTGCATGCATAACTATGTAAAAAAATCGGACAATTGTAAATTCGTGACCTCTCTTATTATGCTCAAAAATACTGGGGCGTTTACTAGTAACAAAAGTTAAACGCATGCTCACCACAACTCGCCCTGACAAGGTGACGAAGGCCAAATTGCCTATGCTAACAAATGATAATGCTCGAAATAAGAATGTTGACATTTCATATGCTCTGGCTGAACATCAGGCCAAGCAACTTTTGATAAGTGTAGTCAATACAATTAACATAGCTATTTCGCCATGTGCTTCTAATTCGTCTACAAACGATAAGGAAAAAATTGTCCCATTTCTAAAAATAGCTGGCATTTGGAGTGGTAATACAAGTGTCTTAGCGAAAGCAAAACTGATTCTGGGACAATCAACTGTGAAATCTATAAAGGAAATGAGGACAACTAGATATCCTTTTCAGAGTATGCCTTGCTGTCTCAGTATATTACAAAGTAACCCAAGCAAGGAAGATGCAAGTATATAGAAAGTAAATGGCCTTCACAAAAATGTGAACCTAGTATCGACCTACCTTAGACACAATAATATATTGCTATAACCGAATTTTATTATCATCATCGCCCTTGTTCGTTGACATGTCGTTCTACACAATTTCGTCTTGTTATAAACACTTTTATTTGGCTTGCCATGTGCTCTCTTAAATGACAACAAAAATGTCAAGAATACGGCTTGTAAGCGTGTGAAACTAAAAGCTATAGTATATTTCCACTCACGCAAAATCTTTTTTCGCTGGCAACGGTGGTGCTCCAGCACCTCCTCCAGTGGAAGCCGACATTCTGTAATTTTGTTAAAAGGTGCAAGTTTACAACGCACTGGATCCTACAAGGGTAAACCTATAGGAAAACAGAAATAGACGTTTTGAAATTTAAGTTAATATTACAAGTTAATTAAATGGATATATACTAATCGTAACTAGATACAGCGAAGACTGAGTTCACTAACCACTCTTGTGAGAGCCAAAGAAACCTGTAGGGTGTGTTATGGTCACTGGAACGGTGTAGCTTAAATGGAAACACTCGTACAAGTCACACAATTTTGCAAGAATCACTCACCAGAGTCGACTATTATCAGTTGAGTAGGGGAACTACAAATTTAAAAATGACGAAAAAATGCTTTTAATTTTAAAATTTCTAGCAACACATTTCCAATACACACTGCATTTAGCTAAACAGAAATTTTAATCTTACCACCAGGAATACTTCCTCAAGCTTGGCTGTCCTAAACTGCTCGATCAAAAGCGTCTGGCTCGTGCGATATAGCCACTAACTGCAAAGAAATTATAACATCTTAGATGAGCATAGTAAAAATAATAACAACATACAGACGCTGTTCGAAGCTACCTAAAGCTAAGTACTATTTTAGTTTGTTTTTTTTTGTCTTAGCACATTTCCGCCTTCCGCCGTCTGCTTTTCTCTGATGTTTGTCGTAACGCTTTTCATGCTTGACAAACCGTACGTCATAAATTTTCTCTTAAATTTTGGCAGCTTTTCAGTCTCATAAGAAGGATGCATTTTTAAAGAGAATAATCGCTATTATTGTCATTCATTGCCCCTTGAGCGCTTTATGAGATTACTCAGAACTGTACACGTTTTTGTGTCAAAAATGAGTTTTCCACGAATTTCCCTGCACAAAGAGCTGTCAATACTAAAGGAAAGGCTCGCATTGTCCATTTCCTGAACCACAGGACTGACTAGCTAAGCCAATTAGAAAGATTGATGTAGATCTACATAAAAAGCTCAACAACTGCACTTCACAAATAGCTTCATTATTATTAGCTCCATGCACTATCAGCTAAAGTTAACTTTTCTACTATTCTGCGGCGTGGCGTGACCGAAGATTGGACCTTTTTGCAAATATATTTTTTCCAAAGTTCCACCGTCAACTGTAGAAGAAGTTGCAATTTTCTAACAAACAGCTCATTTTCTAACTGGCGAAGACGGAGCACATTTTTGCAAGTACCACTAGATACCTACTGATAGTCACTATCCTAACAACCGCAGAAAACAATCAGCTGGCCCCAAGTTTATTTTGGTTTGTCTTACTTTTGTGTGTTAGCTCAGCTGGCAACAATAAAATTCCATCTTTTCTCCCGAAAAAAGATTGGGCCAGACGGGTGAGAAATTAATTCAAGAGTATTCAATCTGCTTGATAAGCCTCAGTTGGTAAGGCGTGTTGTGTGACAAGCACATTTATAGACACTCGGTTCGATTAAAAGCGCACACCGCTAAATAATAAAGATAATGAATGACGTACATTCAATTGCTGAAAGCTTTCCTCGTCGACGCTACTCCACGTCTGTATCACTCTACTCTCTTGTCTGTATGTATGTACCACTTGATCATTCGTCCCGTCATTAAAGTTAATTGTAGCCGATCCAGTTTTCAAGGACCACTTACAACTTACACCACTACCAATCACCATGAATAAATGTATTGAGATCTTACCTTGAACATGCATCAAAGCCAAAAAGCAATGGTCGCACACCACACTCTACTCATACCCTCTCAGCAACATAGCCCGTCTTTAATTATGTACTCTTGTCGCTATCTCAATCGTTCAGTTTCTTCTCTCTCATCTCTGTCTCATTTCAATAATTGTTCACTTCTACATGAGCTTTAGACAAGTGGGGCTATGGACAAACGACAAGGCTGTGGCTGTGCCTGGAAAAACGACCAGAACCAGAGAGAGATATTTTACTCACTAAACCCGTACACACCATACACCGTGAAGCAAAGTTTGTTTTTTTTGTTTACACAATAAATTAAACAGGACAGGAGGCTGCTGGATTACAGCATAGCGTATGGCTAGCAACTAAAGGCTAGAAGTTGAGATATGGAAATTACGAGTATTTAGCTGTGTACTTGGCACCATCACCAGCGATGGAATGTCTTCATTCTCAATTACCTTCAACCCTATCTCACGTGCTGCTACGAAGCTGGATAAAAAACGGGACAAATTATTTCGCACTATCGCAGTCACTATAAAACCCCTAGAACGCTGGGGAAAAGATACATCCAATATCAGGCTATGCTGGTGTATGTGGAAGGTAGTAAGAAGGTATACTCCTGCTTGTTGACCTCCTCTCTCCAAATTCTAGCCCATCAATGCAATTTATTTTGCGTGAGTGTAAAAAGAGAGCACCTCATTCCGTTGGATATATTCTTTTCTTCAACAGAACCAGGAAACTGGAACAGGCACATTCAGCATGTTTTGTAGAGGAGCAACAGAAGCTTTTATGTTTCTCCTCTTCACTCACCCACTACCCACGGAGTCAATAGTCAGTATTCGGTATCCGTCTGTGTGTATCTTCTGCTGCACGACAACAACGTGCCATTTTATTTGCCAATGTTTCCTGTGCTACATAATACACTAAAATACTAATGGTGAAGTTTATCTGCAGAGCCGCTAAATTTTTTAACTGCATGCGAGGAATGAACCCAAGTGGATAACCCAGGTGGCCATATATAATCATAGCGGTCTCGCTGTTATAATATATAGTGTATTCATGTAGATGTACATATGTAGTGCATTTATTTATGGCTTTTTTACATCATCGCATGATCTCATTAAAATGGGCTCCCTGTCTTTCAGCTATAAAACTATTTTTTCACTTTCGACTTCATGCAGGGACCATTCAAATTCTGGATGGGATGAATAATTTATTCTGGAATTGTGGAAAGATGTGTTTTGTCGGTAGGGGAATACACAAAGAAAATGGTACCTTTTAAGGTAAATCATAGCGAGCAGGAGTACAAAGTTGTGTAGACTTTTTCAATGAACGGCTCCTAAAGTCGAGGACAAGACATGAAGATGAGGATCTAGATGATGAATGTGACTTTTCGGTTATGTCTCTTATTTTTGGCTACTCATCAAAACTTATCTTTGGTAGCATATGTAAATTTTGGTTGTATAACTTGTCTCTCTGTCTGACACAAGATACAAGTATATGTATTGGACATCCGGATACTTATGCCAACTTTTTTGGATGTTTATAAACCGACTATTTTTCTGTCGTATTTTTATTATTCCCCTGCTAGAGAAGAATGCTGAATGCTAAATGTGCAATATGGAGGAGAGGGCATATCAATATCACCTTCATTCGTATGCACCATTTTATAGCATTTTGCATTATGTGGTTGAATACAACTGTCAATTCCACTTATTGTTAGTACCACAACACAAGTGATCACCATTATTCACCATCCAAATCTTTCCTTCGCTACTGCGAAAGAATAAATAATTAATACTTCGAAACTCCAAGTTGTCAGACTCAAAACGCAGCCTTTGTTATGGGCTGTCAGTGGGCCAATAACATTTTAACATTGAGTTTAACAGTATATAATTTATCTTGAAATTGAAAAGGGTAGGTCGAGATAAATCAAATAAATAAATAATGATCTCAGGAAAGTAACTTTTTATTTCATTTTTATGTGATACGCAATGTAAATCGTTAAATTAGAATATTAAATAAAAATGGTACGTACAAAAATAAATAACGTTTGAAGGCTTTTAAAAAGTTCTAAACCAGAAATTGCGGTTTTTTTCTTGCCGGGTTTAATGCTTCCATAAGAACTCCTATTTGCAAAAGTGTCGCTTCCGAATTCGGCGCTCCAACTAAGGTGACCCCGAACGGAACTCCGTCCGAATCCATTCCTGCTGGAACCTGAAATTATAATATACAAAATTCAAATATATTTTCCCACGGGCTGTTTCCTAATTTGGGAGAAGTAGTTATTATTTCAATTTACGTTAACTGATGGATATCCTGCGATTGCCGCGTGTGTAAAGCCAAACAAGGGCACATCTTCCAAGTTTTCATCCAGCGTTACGGGGTGGTATCCCCCTGCTACTGATGTCGGGAGAGGATTTGGAAATAGAATGGCATCTAATTCGTACATTTCCAAGACACTAGACAGCATTTCACGGGTTGCTGCTTGGTTACTACGTTTGGCTTGCAGATAAGTTTTGTTATGGATACCATCCGTCGCTTCCGCCATTACTAACAAGCCCTGCGTTTCCCCGTCGGGATGGTCAATGTTGTATTTTATTATGTCCCGAAGTGTTGAAATCCTCCGAGAAGACATTACGTTAGATACATGGTTCACTACATTATTTCTCAAATACTCGTTCATTTCATGTTTGAAATCGTGGAGAAGAACAGTCAATTCTGTCAAGTAAAATCCACAGTAAGTTATCCCTAACTGCTAAATGTATTTTAAGCACCATTTTCCATTATTAAAAGCTAATATCAAATATATTCCTGTCGCACCCTTTTCAGAAGATATCTGCACCAGAACGTTTAGAGGAGAAAACACTGGATCTTGAATTTCAAAAAAGGATGTCATTTCCTGCATTTTTTCTAGTAGTTCTTCCAAATGCAGTAGCTGACTTTTCAACTCCGGCAAAATAATAAAATCCGGATCCCAGAAAGGTTGTCTTAAAATTCCAATCCGAAACTTTTTCTGGTAAAAAAAACACACTAATTGTCTTATCTTGTTTATCCCTCACTAAAGAATTGTCTTTTTGATTGTTAACGTCGCTTACAAAATATTTTTTATCCAGAACACACTCCGTATAAGTTCCATCGCATGTCCCGACAGGTTCGGAATCTGGTGGAAACATGGCGTCAAAAAGAATTGCCAGGTCGACCATGTTTCTGGCCATTGGACCAACCTAAAAGTCATATTGTTAACCAGTGTTAAAACTGTCGCTCACGATATGTAAGACTTACAAAATTATTTAACATACGCAATCCTGATTGTGAGATATTGGAATTAGTCCTGCGGTGGAAATTTTCCCAAGGGTGGGCTTTAGCGTACATATCCCTGCTACACTAGCAGGAGCTATTAGAGATCCATCCGTTTCTCCTCCAATAGACACCACTGCCATATTAGCAGAAACTCCTACTGCAGAACCAGAGCTGGATCCATGTGTATTTGCGGTTAGAAGATAAGCATTTCTAGTTTGACCTCCCCTGCCACTCCATCCACTTTTTGACATTCCGCGAAAGCTAATAATTTAGACGAGTAATTGTGATATGTTCTGTTATAATTTCATACGCCGTACTTGAGCGCCCGCACTATAAAATAATAGACTTTTCCCTTACCCGGAAAGTTCAGATAGGTTGGATTTTCCTAAAATTACAACCCCAGCCTGTCGCAGGGCGGTCACAACATCGGCGTCTTTCTTGGGATGCATTCCAAACAGGGCCCATGAGCCTGCTGATGTTGCTAAATGGTCTCTCACACTGATATGGTCCTTAATGAGCATGGGAATCCCGTGCATGGGACTGCGAATCTTTCCAGATCGTCGTTCTTTATCCGCATTGTATGCTTCCTTAATCGCATGAAGATTTACCTCCAAGACTGCCTTTAAAATTGGGTTCATGTGGTAGATTCGTCGCAAGTAGCAGTTTGTTAGTTTCACCGATGTTAACCTATTCGTAGAAAATAACTCCTGTACTTCCAAAATTGTAATTTCTCGTATGTCAATCCCATTGCACCTAGAGTATTTTTCGTCAATGTCCTTCAGAAATGGGGGACCAAATTGTTCTGTGGAACTTCCAGGCAGAGTAGTGCTATCTTTTATCAAAGAACTAGAATTCGTCCTCTTAAGGTAAGCGCTCAAGTAGGCCGCAGTACCAGTTACATCTCGTGGCGCCTCTGCCGCTAACCATAGGAACAGTACACAGAAAAGCCCTTTGTGATGGGAATGGGACGTCATTTTGCAGACAACTTTCAACTGTCACGCTGTTACTTTCAAGTTATCTGGAATACTTTGGAAACCCGGACTTTGTGGTTGACACATTTAACTAGCATAAAGCGATGGCTGCGTCGACTAATAAACACAAGCACCAGTCAATTGTCAGTTTGTGAATGATGAATCGTTCGAATTGCTCCTATCATTGCCTATATTTGGATCAGCGCAAGTGTAGCCTTCGCATACCATATATTGATCTTCATTTAACATTGCATGTGATAAAGTCATATAATAAAAGGTGGCAACACAATAAAGCTTCCGACTGTTCCGACTATCAAATCTGAAATTTTTCATAACACAAAGTGTGACGGTAGAAGTGTCGATTTTGTTTCAGATACATTTACTGCTTTTGGTGATTGTCAAACAAAAGATTTAATGACATATTTAAGCAGACCTTTCATGACTATTTGTTGTGTAGTGTATCGTAGCTCTGCTTGCACGCACATCCAGTGATCCAACTCGTGTGACATTGTTCTTGCCTATATTATTCACAGGTGTCCAGGTACGTGTAAATATGTCACTTACTGACAGAACATGCGACAATGACATGTCCCGTTTTGATCAAGAAAAGAAATACAACAGGAACAAGTGGCCTACATGAAAATACGGTAGACTCGGACAGAAAGAACTCGATTCTACACATACACACATCAAAACTGATCTTGATCTCACTCCCGTTACAGGAGGATAGACGTGATGTTCATTTCTATATTTAGAGGATCATATTATTATTCATGTGTAGTGAGAAATATGAAAGCAAGATTATGTACGGTACAAGTATGCCATTATCTTAAACAATAATAGAAGGTATTTCATTGTTTCATTGATATCTCAAACCTTCTCGTACTTTTAAAAAAAATCAGGTAAACTTAGACGCGCTGTGTACACACGTCATTTACTGTAAAACATGTACTCATTTTCTGACCATGAACATGAAATACATTTATTTAAGGTGTTACCATTTGCTATTCATTTTGTAGCTTTTGTTTTGGCGCATGTGGCATTGTTGTTATTGACAAACAGTGTTTTCTAAACGGCAGTTGTTAAAAGGCAGACTTTAAATACATGGCGATGAACAGTTAGTTAGTTGTCAATGGTATACTTTACAGACATGAGATGAGATATATTAATTATTGTTGAAGTTAATTTTTTGATGACCTCAGAAATATTGGCTCTTGTAGATTTTCTCGGTAAAGTGAATTCGCATATGAGGATCCAATGCAGATAGTTTGACGAATTTTTTTCTACAATTATGGTTTAATTTTGAAATACGAAATTGATCAAAGATAAAAAGCAGTAGGACGTTGCATGAAGGACGTTTGGATTTGCAATAAAAATAGTGTTGATAAGTATTAATTGTCATGAATTTTAAATGTCCATCTTAACCCTTTCTATGTTCTTGTTTTTGTATTCATTAATTGTCTGACTATTTGAAATGCAAGCTGTACACTTTTAAATGCGCATTATTGGTGAGTGCAGATAATAACTCGAGAGTATGCTGGCAAGTTAAAATGCTACTGTTTAAAGCAAAAATGTTGTGCTTCGTTGAGACCTTAATTTTATCAACAAACTACAGTATAATTTAACTGCATGATAACAGTAATTTTATTGTTTTGTGGAAACAGATGCTTCCGCAGAATTGCATAATTTAAATTTATTTATGATGATGGTAGTGTAGTCGTAGTGTATGTGGGTACACCACTGCATCATTGAAATAATATGACCTCATATCAGCGAGGTTTTATTTAGCCTAATATAGTATTATTGGTCGTAGCCTAGTTTGGTTGGCTATGTTAATGCCACTGTATTTTAAAATTTCCTTGGGTTTGATTTTGATGTTCAGCAGAGTGAAACCCATAGACTAACCCATCATTCATCATAATAGCTAACGGTGTTAGCGTTTTGTTGATCCTACGTTGTGCGTGAAGTTACGTTCACTGTTATATAATGAAAACAAGAAACAATCCATCATATACCTCCTTGTTCATCTTCTATAATTTATACAATGTTGTGAATGAAATGTTTCCAAAATCAAACGAGCATTTTTGTAATGAATAGATTGGAGTGAAGTGATTTTTGATTGCGCTGTAGGCATTTAATATAGAAGTATCCCAAGATAAAAATACAAATATTAAGGACAATTAAAGTTTAAAATAGTTGTAACTTGTAGCAGCTTTTTATTTTAAAATTTCAGAAAATTAAAATTTATAATTACAAAAATTTGGATATTTTTCATTTCATTTAAATAATTTTTCCATGATGTTTAGGGTACTGGACAATGTTATTGTTCTGTCACAATAGAATTCGGATTAAAAGTCAAAATAATATTGTGCATACTAGAACGAAGTTTATCATTACATAAATGGCCTATCTTCAATTTACCTTCTTAATAGAGTATTTCTTTCATCAGTGACATTTTATAAGACGACGTATGAATTATGACGGTCATCCTGCACGAAGCTGACTAATCCGATTGATCTCCGCCTGCAAAATCTCCAACCTCTGCAAAATCTCCAACCAGTCTTGCCCTTTTTTCATTACCTTTGGCTCCTTCCTCTGTCGTGCTCGGAGCACTTCCAACAATGTTTGCTTTCCACCCAATCCATCACTCATCGAACCTTGCATTGGTATTTCTGCTGCTTCCGCAGCCTCTCGAAACTTTTCTGGAGAAGCGGTAGCAATCACATACCTCTTGTTTCCTGTTCGAGTTATCTCTTCATTGGAAAGTGCAAATGTCACTGCAGTAGCTGTATGTGGGCAAATCTACATAAAAGAAGCAAGATAATAAGTAGGTGTGACTTCAGATATAAGTAAATATAACGATTACCATCCATTTAATCTTCCACCTACCAAATATTTGTTAGTTTTCCAACATTCTGCTATGGTTTTCAGGGTAGTCGGAGTGTCTACACGTAAAGCCCCCGTTACCACTCCCTTGAGCTTCTCCCGAATTTCCATTGGAATGTCAGCCCCTGAACCGCTGCTATCTTCTGCTTTCGTCATGATTTCCTTCACCAACTCACAGTTTTCCCCGCTGAGGAAATACAAAAGTCTTTCCACATTGTACGGGTTTCGAATGTCCATAGCGTTGCTATACGTCTCCTGAATTTCCCCTCCGATGATCAACCGCCCAGTGTTAACTAACTTTTCTACACTGTCGTTCACATTTTGGGCACAGTAGAATCTAGTCGGAAAACCGAGAATGCATGCTACCAGCCCCGACGCCAAATTTCCCGCTCCACCCGTAGGCACGTAAATGTCCACCGGCTGTCCCATATGACGTGTGCAAAGATACGCGTGATGAGCTACCTGTATCATAACTCGAGCCCAATTGATGCTGTTGCTGCTCACTAATCCAGGAGCTGGAAAAGCCTGTTTTATGGGCAGATCTAGTTCATCGTTGTTTCCTTCCGTAGCGAAAACGTGGACGTTGTCCTCCAAGACGGTGATCATTTGGAGTTCCTGTACCTCTGAAATCTTGCCGAAGGGGTATAACACAATGATATCGATTCCTTGAAGACCTTTGACCGCTTCTATGGCGGCACTGCCAGTATCCCCGGAAGTGCCCACCTAAAAACAGACACATCATCATACATCATTTAAATTCACTAAATTGCCGGAAAATTTGTAATTTTTATTACTTACCAATACAGTGACATGCGTTCCCCTTTTTTGGACAAAGTATTCCATAAGTTGCCCCACAATACTTAGGGAATAGTCCTTAAAGGACTTGGTTTTCCCATGGAAAAGTTCCACTACCGTATACTCCCCAGAAGCATTTTCTCCTCCCTGGCAATCGTGAAACCCGATTACAGCATCAATGTCAAACTCCTTATGCGCTTGCGCAATACACTTTTTTAACACATCTCTAGGAAGCTCCTCCTCGCTAACAAATAGGGAAACTATTTCAAATATAACTTGTTGATACGTTGGAGGTGTCTCTTTCCATTTCTGCAGCAACTCGGCGTCAAGTGTCGGCACATATTCAGGTACATAGATTCCTCCATCTGCGGCGTACCCGGAAAATAGAACCTCCTCGAAAGACGAGTTACCTCCACCTCCACGACTGCTTCTATACTTCATGTTGGAACCGGTATCAACAAGCGGCTATACCTAGCGATAATTTTAATTCCCTATTAGGTTTCCAGCGTGTCACGTTCACACCTTTTTACAAGCGGCAACAAACTGAAATTGGGAAACGGGTCAACAAGAAATCAAAGGTGAAAATACCGCTGTGAATGTCAGTCATGCGGCCCAGACTCGTGTAGTATTGGACAGTTGCATGACAACCACCCATTTCTGTTCTCCATTCACACCCTAATCCATCTTAATGACAATCTTTATCCCCGTCTTCAGCCCATATCTGTTTTATGTAACAGGTTAACTAATAGCATGGTGGTAATTTGGTAATTCTCTTTTTGTTCTTCTGTGCCATATGTGTGGAATGACATAACATCACTACTTCCTCCCATGATCTAGCTTCAGCTTCATGCAGCTTATGTAACAACCAAGTTAATGTATTGGCATGGCAGAAATCAACGTAGCTCAACTTCTTCTGACTTACTTAGGTAGGACAACTGATCGATACAGTTTATGCAAAACTGCTGCAAACCCGTATAACGCTTAACAAGAAACGTACGAGAATAAAAGTTGGTCGCTTGGCATGCCCCTATATACGACGACATTCATATGGCATGTGACATACAATACAGCTTTACGTTCAATATACTTTTAAAATATAGGAGCGTTGAATAGAAGCTTAGTAGAACAAAGTACGAAATAGATGCAGATCTTCATGAGAAACTGATTTTCGCAAAATGGCTTATCAATTTCATCAAAGTTGCAATGAATGTCGCAGATTAAATGTGATGAATAATGATAGTTATGATGTGAGATTAGTAAGGGTGCCATTAAATGAAGGTTTTACGTAATATGCGCATTTTAATGAGAAAATAGATATAAAGAAGGGTTCGAATGAAATTTATTTAAATCTTAAAAGGGTCTTAAATCTCTTAGGGCTTCATACAATGTCCTTCATACTCAACATATCCTGAGTCGCATTGGCATTTGCTGGCCAATAAGTTGCAGTGTGCGTTTTCAACGCAGTTGGGTGCGAGGAGGGAGCACATAGATCCGACGCGTCCCACGCAAACTTCCCTGTAGGGGTCAAATTCACCGTCTTCCACGTACAAACCTTCCTTGCAGTTTCGCTTGCACTGACATCTGCCAAGATCAACGCCAAGTCCGGTTTCACAGACTTCTTGTTTTGGAGTTGGGTTCTTTTGGAAGAGGGCGATCAGGGGATCTCCTGTGACTGCCTCGGTGGTGGTAGTTGCCTCTCTGCGTTGGAGACACAATACAGTTTCAGAGTAGTGGCGACACTGCAAAAGGACACCGTTACATACAGCTCCGTAGGGTTGACCGCTGGGGGCAGGGGTGGTGGAAGTGGTGGGTTCTGGTTGGTCCGTTGGGTCTTGTGCAGAAACAGCGATGAACACTGCCCCAAGGGCAACAAGGGCGAAAGTTAATTTCATTGTGAAATAATTTTTTTTTACTAAAGTGTTGTTTTTCGTGTACTGCCAACGCAAACGCCAATTTAAATTGAATTTCTAGGGCATGTCCTACACCCCTTTTATATCAGTTGGGCAACTGCTCTTCAATGAATAAACCCGGACTGCTGGAGTGTTTATCAAATGAGTGACAATTAGCGTGACGGTGATCAAATTGGCCTCGAATCACCTCTCTCTGGTATTTCAGGTGGCAAGCAGTTATGAAACTAAAGTGTGACTTGTGTCTATCATACTTTTTCACCTTATCATTGCCACCGTCACCATATCCTTCATCCAACCTTCACTCATCCCGCGAGAATCGGCATACTATACACCTGTGTTTACGTTAAGTTGTCCGTGAATTGTCTCGATTCTCATGATCATCAATTGGAAATTCCAGAAACCCATGAATCCCATGATCCACTGAAGACAAATACACCTTGCACGGAAACGTGTCCGATAATATCGACAGTTTGACAGGAGCAGAGTTGTTAATCACAACAGTAACAGAAATAGTACATTATGTACATACAGCATCATTGGGACAAGAAAGATGGATGATGATGGATAATTGCAATAATTCCAGTGTGAGCCAAACAACACGTTTAAAAAATGATATGTCGCACCATTCCACTTTTATTTTTGCAACGAGTTATGAAAACAAGACAGGCAAATAGGCAATACCATATCATTCGAGAATAAAATAAAGTTAAGTGTTACACAACTTTCATCAGAATGGGACATATTATAGATGTAGAGACATGGAAAGATGGTTTTTGGAAAGACCAAAAGATATTTAAAGGTTACACGTGCTACCAAAGAAATATAAGAGTGAAAAGGGATGTGTTGAAGTTGAAAATTAAAAATTGTTTAAATAATCGTAAAAGTAAGGAGTGGGTGGGGCTAGGGTTATCACAACTGCTTCAGGGTTCCTCTGTGTCGTACCATACCATCATACACCATAATACCATGCACTATCACATTAAATTAAAAATTTATTTTGAACATTTCCTGCCCGAAAGGTAGTGATCATTACAAATCAATGGTGTTCTCCTCATTGCTGCAAGTTTGTGGGGGCTTGTACTCTGTTACTAATTTAGGATAATTTACTCTCAACATTCTTTCCAGTTCTGGAGGCAATGTTGGTGGGGGGCCGTTATTGTCTCCCTCAGGTCCTCCAAATCCCTCCTTTGGTGGTGACGGGGGAAGGGCTCCTGGGAATCGTCCTCTTCCTTCCAGGTCTCTGCGATGGCGGTGGAGGTCCATGGTGTTCTCCATTGTCAGGTCCTTTACCCGAGCAAATGCTCACGTGATCCTCCTTCACCAACATCTGTTGCAACTCCGCAACCATTTCCGGCGTCCATTTCACATTGGCATCCAGGGCCTCGCTGAAGGTTTTATTGGCCATGTGGGCTGGACTAGTGATGAACGGTTGAGGACCACCTTCCAGACCCACGTGCCATTCCACCTTCTTTATACCAAATCGTTGGTACAGCTTTTCGATGGGATAGAAACTAGAACAGGAGTCGAGAGTTAGCTTGGGGTAGTACCAAATGAACGTTTCGCACATCTCGTTGCGTGTTGAGTATCCTGCCGTAGTTAGCGTGTCACGGGCGGTGGTGTCATAATGGCACTCTATACGTCACAATGGCACAAAGACATTAATCATTTAAATTACTATTTCATCTCACTGCGTCTTGTTATTTTCTTTAAAAAAGCAAAAAAAATCTCAGTCATCTTTTAAATTTCGCAAGGATGGCCCTGAGCCGTGGAGAGGCTTACAGCAGTACTTTATTTTAACTGCTTTGACGCAACATAATTATATCATTAATGATGGCAATAATAAAAAAGAGTCTCGAGACTCGTGTCAGACTAATATATGCGTGATAAAGCTGTAAACTCGCTTATATGCTTTTAGCTTGCTTGGCTGGAAATATGTTAAATTACGTAACTTACCGAACGCTAAGCTGTCACCAGGTTTTACCGTCCTCTCCTCACGCAACGGTCGATTCTTTTGGTAGTTAAAACGGTAATGTTCATCGTTGGAAACCCAGGGTAGTTCTGTGCCGTTTCTGAACTGACGCAACCTCATTCTCCTACCTAGATTTCAATGACAGAATGTTAATTAGCCGCCATTTCGAGAGTGAGGAAAACAAACAAACAGACAAATGCAAGTACCTGTAATACCGTTATTACAGGTGACGTTGACATGCTACACAATAGCACAAGTGCAAGTGTGCATTCGTTACTATTACTACCACGACGACGTCGACGTTTAATATGCATGCAACATGCAACGTTATGCGAAAATTGCAAAGTGGTGGGATGGGACAGAAACAATAAAAAGATAAACGACCCTGAATTGAAAGGGAAATGTTCTCATCGTAAACCACGCAATTTTTGAGAAAAGAATGATGACGACAAATAATCTCTCACTGAACCCACCTTGCAGGTGCGTGTGCATGAGAATGTTAAAAATGGTCAGGCCCCGAGGTGGCAACACCATCTGTGTGCAGTGTTCCGAGCAATGGCCCACAATTTGGAAGTCTTTTTGTTTGGGAGGGATCATCAGCGAAGCAACGACGGTGTGACCCATAGTCATCATGCCAGCGTCGTACTGCCGTAGGTTGTCAGTGTAAAAGATTTCCACGCCGGTTTCGAATTTGGCGTGTTGGACTTTCTCAGGGTTGTCGTAATGAATTTCCAACATGTAGTACTCATTAGCCTCTTCTCCAACGGGGTAACCAACGTGGTCCGGGAGGAACATTTCCTTTCCACCAGCGCCCCACACGTAGAGAACAGCGGAACACATTTGGGAGGGACGGGAAGCCATGGCTTCTTTGGTATAGCAGTTGTCCCCTGGGGCAGGATCGGCAAAGGGACCGAATACATGGTCAGGATCTTGTCCTGGAGGAGCGACACACCGGTAGATCACATAGTGATGGGTGTGCTTGGTAGCCAAGGCACCTTTGACCATGGGTCGGAACTAACAAGAGGGACAAGAGGGGCACTGTGAGAAATCGTTATTTCAATCCAAGAAAATACATAAAGTACGTCGACTTACTCCAACAACGTGGTTTTTCTTTCCTCTGAATTCAGGTCCTTTAAAAATAGTACACCAGTAGGCATACGATTCCTTGCTAGGCATCACCTGGTCCACAGTCATCTTCCAAGAGCGGAAATTGGAAATATCAACCGCGGATTGAGGTGGATCCAGTAAGTTAATAGAAAGGCTACCACGCTGACCCACGTGATAGGAAAGATTGTCTGTGGCGCCGAGAGCCCAAATCACGCTCAGCGTGTCATTCTACGGTTTAAAATGTAAACCAGAAAAAATGTGTTAGTCTCCCACGTACTCTCTCCGGGTGTCATTCTTACGACGAGTGACAAAGCTACTTACATTGATAGCAACATCTTCATGGTCACATGTGTCGAGCAACCGAGTGACACGGAGGAATGTGTGCGTGGTATTCTCAAAGGCACTGATAAGATGCCAATCCTGACGGGCGTCTTGAACCGGGGCAAAATCTCCCAGTCCATGGTAATCCTACAAAAGTTACAGACAGATGGATAGATTACATAAAATTATCCGGAAAATCAAACATTTCCGATTTCAACTCTCAATCCAAATTCCGTTACAGCAGGCATTCGCGTTGGCATTCTTTGTAACGGCAGATGAAAAATAATTGTGTAGATAACTGTCAGGAAAAAATGGACTGTAAACGATACACATTTTTTGGCTACTATTTATACGCATGAAGTTCCAAGCCCGTTTTGCTTCATATAGTCAATGATAAAATATTAAGTTTTATTTGAGAACTCGATTAGAATTCCACCATCACCGACGTGTATGAACCCAACTGTCGTATCATTTCACAAAAAAAATTGTATTAATTCAAAATCACGTTTTCGTCATCTCATCTCGCTTGCGTAGTTGTAACCTTTAGAAAAAATGGAAACGGAATGTGTTGTTCTGGCGGGGAGAAATGGGATACGCCAACTTACGAGAGGAATGATGATGGTGCTGATGCTGCTGCTGATGATGATGATGAAAATCGGAGAGAGAAAATGCTGAATTACTTTTGCCAATGCAATGCATTTCTATTTTTATCACTTTATTGTCGCGTTGTTTTCGCAGAGGTAGCAGTTGCTCTGGCCAATCAAAGTTCAGGGTGATATGGAATGAGACGGGCAATAGAACGTCACTGAATATTCCAGTGCCACTTTTTTAATTGGCAACTAATAAATTTCTTAGTTTATGACAGGTTACATAAAATGTCATTGGGATAATATGAGTGAAGCTAGTCAGGGAATGTGTAACGGTTGACCAACGAGGAAAATGATAATAATCTGACAATAATAATGACATGGCAACAACAAAGCAATAAGCAATTTCGCTTTTTGTGTCACCTACCGAAAAATAAGAGGTTCCATCCGCACTAATACCTCCCACTACCATGTCACTCCCCGCCATGCCACCACCCGGGCTGAGTCCAAAGCCCACAAACCCGGTCGTTTCAGCGGTCACGTCGAAAGTGATCTGCTTTTCGGCAAAATCCACCTCCCACTCGAGCACCACCCGGCCATTGCCTTCGAGCACTTCCCGTTGTTTTTTATTACTGTAACCGTTGGCGGTGGCACTGGAGAGGGATGAACCAATTAGGAGGCACCACACTAGTACGGAGCTCGCACGGGGCCCCATTTTGAACAATTTAGAAACACAATTAACAGGATGTATAGCGCTAATTATTGGGTTTAATGCTGCTAGTGCTGCGGAGGCTCAGCATCCGAAAGGGAACGGTACGTACACTCTGACAGTGTCGACAGCTACTGCGTTACTGCTGGAGAGTGAGGGAGAGGGAGATGGGTTGTATGTTCGTTGCTGCTGCTGCTGTTGTTGCTGTTACTCTTGAGTGACTTTGTTCTGTCTGTCTTATTGAAACTGACACAAGTAGACAGACAGCCGAAAAACTTGAGATCCGTCTTTAAAAAGCGCAGAAGATTATAATAATTTATACCAGCTTACCACCTTCACTTACTTGGAATTGGAATCCGCTAGTCAGGTACATATTCTACCTAGACGCTCTTTGCTCATATACACATACACACACTCACTCACTCACTCACAGGTAGAACGAAACACGTGGATGCATGCACATCAAAGCAATTATAAGTTATAAAAATGCCAGCAAAAAAGAATGCCTTATAAAATGTGCTCTGCACACTTTACGGCGGGGGAGGCAGAGGCAGACTTGTGAAAAAGTTGCATTGCTTATTAGCATTTTGCAAAATACACCACGTAATCCAATACACATTGCGATAATGCAACAGAGACAGAGAGAGAGGAGGAAGTTCACATGCATTACCTTTGGTATGGTCGCCTGGTTACTGCTGCAATTTAATATAATCACACATAAAGGATAATGAAAAATGGCAGTAATGATGATGACGGCAAAAAAAGTAAATAAGTATTGACAATAAGTGCTACTTGTGTTTTGTAAACGGACGCTCCGCATAATGTGGTATAGGAATCAAGAAAACGACACGGGCTAATACCTTGACATGGAGTAGTTGTGTGACAAAGTTACGCGCACCAGTGACTTGCAAAGGGATGTATTAATTAGGTAGTAGGTAGTATCTGGTTGAAATTTTGCTCATTCACAACAACTTCTGTGGACAGTAAAATTTCTGTGATGACTTGTCCCTCGTGTCTGCGGTTGTCCCTACATATTTAGTAACGGGTTTGCACTGCTTGAAATGCAAGATTGGATCTGCAATCATTTAAAACAAGATTAAGAGTAATAAAAAGTACCTTCTCTGCTTTATAAGTCAATGTCGATGATGGTCGATATGTTGGTATTTGTAAGGTACATGCTATTTGCGAGTGAGGTAGGAGAACCTTTTAAGTGGTCAGAAGGATTACATACATAATGAAAGGTCAATTGAACACGCGTACTGCGTACTCAAATCTAGCACTACCCAATTACAACGTTACCACAAATAAGGTTGGTAAGTAGCTCGGATGTATTAAATAATATCCTGAGTTTTAAAAAAAGTGTTAAAAATTATTGTAAACGTGGCAATTCATAAAATTGACGACGAGAGTTTATAATTACGAAATCGCGTTCGCATACAACATTTTACCAAACCAGCAGTCATTAATTTTATTTGTCACGCTTGTTAATTGCCTTCTACCTGTTGGTGCAGGCGCGTATTTCCCTGTAGCGTCCTCCCCACTGTGAGTGTATCTACCTACCTTTGTAAGAATACTTGATGATCACAACAAGACGAAGAACAAACGGTGGTGGTAACCCAAAAAAAGCGTGTAATGTATGCATGCATGCATGTATAATGTGATGATAATAGGTGTACAAGCGCATGTTATTAGCATTCGTCTACCTTGAAAACGATTACTATTTTTTGTCATTTTCATACTTTGTCCAGCGCATCTCACTCCCCACAGGAGCAACAGCGTATCTAAATAGGGAGACAAGCAAAAGCCGTGCGGGAACCACAGCGCCGCTAAAGTGCTAATGGGTGTATTTCCCATACGCCGTAGCGTAGTTGGTCTTAAAATTTTTCCTTTAATTCCTAAC
>JAHZNE010004429.1:0-34415 GCA_027744055.1 Callyntrura sp. NNG-2020 | reverse complement strand
TCAGGCAAAATGTGAGGCTTTTCGGCGCTGCGTCTGAAGTTATTTTTACCTAGTTACTTTTCACTCAATTTAGAAATGCATATAATATATCCATCCATACGTGCCTTACCGTTTGAATTTTCTAGAGAAATGTTGAGTTGACAGAATGTATATTTTTAGTATCTCTAAATTGACAAAATTAGGATTTCAAGTATTTCAGACAAATATCTTGTTAAAATTTAAGTAAGCACGTATTGTGTAGTGCACTTAATTTACTTAATAATTGAGTAAAGTACCGTATTCTGTGTATGTGTTTAATTAATTTTATCAATTAGTTTTAAACAGGAAATCGTTATTCAATGTTTTCGTTTGAGAGTGGTGGTGTAATATATTAATGGCGTGCTTTTCCTTGCCACTTTGTCATTCTAAATTGGTAGTAAATAAGTGAATGTACTTTCTGTTTTAAGCGTATTTATATTAACCACGATATGCAACTGTGCGGTGTTTGTTTACCTTTTGGGATAATACGTACGAATACAATGCATAAGACGTGTACCTTCATTCCTACTGAATTATTAAAACTTTTAAATTCCCCAAGCAGCGTGTATATCCTACTTGAGTGAAAATCCTTTGAGACCTGCTTGAGAGTATTTTTTTGGCTTTGAGAGATTGAACGCTGTCTTCTTGTCGCTGTCGCAAGTCGCCACTTTTCCAAGTCAATAAAAATATTACCTTAAAAAAAGCTGCATGTTTGTGTTCCTCATAATGTGCCATTTTCTCCCGAAATGCTGCGCTGTCCTTATGGCTCCTTCTAACCAGCATAAGCTAGATCTATCCGTTTTTTTAAAAGAGGTAACTTAAGTGGTGTGTATTACATTACATTTTACTTTGACGTCGCTTTTTTCACTCGTGATTTGTGATTCCTCACATTACACGTCACAAGTGTATGAATTCATAAAAACACACACACACACACGTATCTACATACCCAATGTGATGTGGGAGCTCCAAAAACCTTTTATTCCCTTCCACGTCTTGTAAAACCTCTCTCTTCAAATTTTCACTTCATGTATTGCAATGCAAGAATGTTCCATTTCCTTTCCTTCGATATTTTCCCTTTTTCCTACCGCCATTAGAATGGTTATTCCACTATTACCAGTACTCATGTACTTCAGCATTTGATGCTATAACTTATAAGCATTTTTTTCCAGTTCCCTGAAAAACACCGTATAAATGTGCTTTGCTGATTTCAAAGTATGAGAGTAAAGCCCGGTCACATGCCATCAGCATAATATTTCGACACATGTAAAATGAAAGTATAAACATATGTGGGTGGTGGTGTGGGTTTGTAGGTAGGGACATTAACACGATAAAGAAAGTGAGTCTAACCAAGAAGAAGAAGAAGAGAGAGAGAGAGAGAAAAAAAATGTTGAAAAATACGTACATTCGTACTTGCCACAATAGAAAACAGGTTTGCATGCCATTTATTACTACTCATCTTTCTACATATTTTACAAGGCACCAAAGTAGCCATTGTAATTTTTAATGTTGTGTGTGTATTCCACCACTATATACGGTCGGCACAGACATATTGCTAAATTGTACTCTCCCAGCGAGCTAAGTACATAATATAATATTCCATTGTACTGAGTTTTACCATTTCTACCATCAGGTCCAGGAGATCCTCTTGTACCTTCAATATTTAGTTCGGTGGTTACGAAGTAAATGTAGCTTATATTAAAAGAAGTTTGTTTTATATGCCACTTAAGTTGGTTGGAAGCTGGTGGTGATGGTGGGACACTTCTTCCACCAGCCATGTAGTCAGTCAGTCAGTTTTTTGTGTGATGTGTTAACCATGTTCTTTGCATTTGTAAGTAGTCTTGTGTGCTGAGTGGAAACGGCTGAATAAATTTTTCTCGGAGATTTTTTTCTTCTCTTTTTCTCTTCTCGCTTTTCATCATTTATTTTATATTTTGCATATCGTATGCTGCCATACGGTATTTCTTTAATGTTTTTATGCATGCATATGTCCTCGAGAGAAGAAACCAGTCGAAGTAGCAGCACAGAAGAAAAAAAACGGGTTGTTGTGCTTCTTCTGCTTGTCTCCTCATGCTCTACTATTACAACTCTACTAATAATGCCCACATATATACACGTAGTGTATTGACAGGAAACGGGAGAAAGCGCGGAAATCTCCATGTCCCAAACCTGTTTTGTATTCTTATCCTGACGTCTTCGAGTCTCGTTTCCGTCTTACAAGAGGATGCGTGCAAGTTTTTTCTGAGTTGAAAATAAATATGCTTTTTGAGATTTTCGTCAGGAATATAGAAAATTTACATGTTTATATGTGCCACTTTTCACCACCATCGAGTCACATTTTTCTCTCCCTGGATGTACACTTTTTCCTGATGTTATTAACAGCGTCTATATTTTTCCAGGCAGAAAGGGAGGGTGATAATAAATTGAAAACACGTAGGTTTACTAGCAATTCCAGTGTGAGGCTTGCAAGGAGAAAGTACAAATGATACTGTGCACGATGATATATCCAACGTGATTACAACCATCTAAATCTTTTCCTACGGAGATGACGCCGGGGTGAAATGGAGACCTGTTTGGTAAATTTCAAGTCGAAAACTCGAAAGTTATATAATTAGCTGCTTTTGTAAACTTGAAGCTTCCATTTTTGTTAGCGTTTTTTCAATGCATGTTTGTTATGAAAAATAAAATGCCAAGTTTTCCCTTAGAATTAAAAAGTATGAATAGATCAAATAAAAGGTTATTTGGCTGGTCACATACATTTCTAGACCTTCGGATGACACATCGTTATCTCTATTCCAATCTTTTTAAATATTTTTTTATCCCTTTTGGAGTTGTTCATCTTCTAGAAAAGTTAAAAGGACTATCCACACAAAAAGGTCTGTACTCCCGGCTGTATCGCCATCTTTTCATACGGGCTTTAAGCCGTTGTAGTTGGTATTGTTGACTTTTCCAGTTATACCGTGTGTTAGCCATATTATTATTATATTCATTGAATATTTATTTTCGTTAGCTTCACAAAAAAGAGCACAAAAGGGGCATACGTCTACCACTACAACAGAGCACATCAGATCTTGTAGTAGATCTCCGCTCTCGACGTCAACCACAAAACAACCCCAGCCACAACCACGGCACAGTTCACCATCTAACAACAAAGTCTTGTTCAACTAGATCTTCTTTTTATTGATTTTTATGCAAACAAGCTGGTTGCCAAAAGAGTATCATCCTCGTATCACTATCGCCATCGAGAATGGAATGGAGAGTGATATCTGATGGAAAACTGAAAAGATGTACACATCTAGTTGACAACTTAACTCATGATGATGATTCCGTGATGCCTACACAAACTACACACACACACACACACACACACACACATACTCATAGAGATGTGATTTGATTTACTGCCTGTATTTCCTGGAATAGGCCGCGAATGCGCAACCGTTACCACCGTTGTTTACAAAATGTAAATACCTTACGTCTTACGTGTGGTGTTGTAGGCATGTTCCTATCCCATGCATGGAGGTAATCAGGTAAGTGCTTCTTCAAAGTCGGGGACTAGGAAAAAAGATTTTAAAAACGCTGGTTTAATACACGTTGTATTTTTTTTTATCAAAATTCGTCCACAATAATTAATGTATTTATTTATCCAATTTTAAACATTGTCGCTTTATATAACGATTTATGCCATACTTACATTTTCCTTTTTCATGGGTATGACATGTGATAATACGGTACTAATACTTTGATTACATTATTACAGGAAACGCAATATATATTAACCACATTAGGTATTGTATGTATATATATATTTACATATATAATATGAGTTCATATGCGCGAAAATATTTTACACACATAAAATATTCAATTTTTTAAAGAAAATGTATGATATCGTAACAACAAAATAAGCGCCAATATATAGATAGTGCTTATCTCATATACTGTACATTTATATAAGTGCAAAAGTTTCAAGTGAATTAGGGTATTGGATATTTTTACTTGATTTTACTTAATTTTTTTAGGAATTTTACAGTTTACATATATATGCATTATCATTAACTGTACAGTGCATGTTTTAGTTGTTCTCCTTTGTAATCACAAAATCACAACACTTCATCAACGATAATACTGTACATTTTGAAATACAATAATGAGGAATTTTTCTTTCATGAGTACTACATATTCACTGTTTCAGGATTCCTGGTAAATACATAGCTACTTATTTACAGTTTTTGTTAAGAGTTAGTAATCAGAGATTCTACAGTCTAGATGAAATGAAGTCATTAGCTAATTAATTAAATTACATTTTATACCAAATACTGTTGACACTACATTTTCATAATTTTCTGATTTTGGGCGCGGATTTAACAGCTAATTTCGGAGCTCTTCGCATATTTAATTTGCTGTACAAGGAATGTTACACACATCTATTTACTTTACGTTTGTCCTGTGAATCTGTGCTGAGAGATTAGTTAAATGATGGCTAGTATATACACATTATTGTAGCGATAAGAGGATGCCTATAAGATATATTATCTTGTGCATGCATATACAGACTACACACACTACTACTGACAAGATTAAAGTAGAAATTACTGGATAATCAAAAAATGTTTAAACTATACGTTCCATATTATACATTTTTTTCAATCACAAGAACACTAGACTAGATTTCGGAATGTGCTCAACAAGAAAATATGGATATTTGATGTATATATGCGCTTGTATCATTTTACCTAAACTTCACTTTAACTGAATTTTCATTTCAAATCATTGATTTTGTTTACGACAATAACATTTTATTTACACACATACTTTCTAGGATACTTACACCGACTGGTTAGAAAATATGGAATATTTTTGAGTTTTTATATGCGTATACTTGTCAAGAGCTCCCTCTTCTTCCCAGAGCATCATCATCATTCTAGAGACTATCTTCTTTGATATCTTTGTGATCGTTTCAAATTTCAATTTATAACATTTTTTCTTTGAAGTTACTATCTTATTTGTAAATTGGGAAACCCTACACACAGTATTTACTTAATACTTGAAAAAACTACAGTGTTTTTCCTCTAAACCGTGCTGCCCTCATACAAAAATGATATATAATATTGTTTGGCTGACGACGGGCAAATAGTGAAATGGATTAACTAAGCAAACGGTAAAAAAGTAAACTTTAATACAACTTTTTTTATGCATTCAAAAATATGCTTTTTGTTATTCACGAAAAATATCTTCTACCTGTAACCGCTGTTTAGATCTTGATCATTTACGTAGATATTTGCAAATGGAGTTGGTTTAGGTAGGTTCCCCTTTATCGAGGTCGAATATCAAAGAATAAAAAAATTTCTACTCTTGTTACGGAGAATCGTAGATCTTCGTAAACATTATTAGTAAAACTGTATTGTACTTACTTAAATATGAGATACACGTTAGTTAGGTTTACATATCTAACCCCTATATTTTCTTTGCTACACACACTTAATGATATATTATACGCAGACCTATAAATATAAAGAAACCGAGGTTTTGATATTTAAAGATATTTGCATTATGTAAAACGTATCTTATTTGTATTGTTTAAAGTAGTTTATGGTTTTCTGGATAACAAACTAGCAAGAGGATGCAATATAAAAGTTCCGTCGAATACGGGAAACTAACAAAGCAAAAAGCACGGACTACTTAAGACTAGAAAAATGATGAGAGTTGTTTGTATACACTTATGAAACGCGAAATGGGAACAAATTATGTGAATTAATTCGATCACGTTCTGGAAACGCCGACAGCAACTTTTCTGGGATTATTCTATGTACTGGGCGTAGGCGAATCTTTGAGTGGTGACTTCGATGAAATTCATGATTTAATCCTACCGCACATCCATATTTCATCTTCATGATTTATGAATCGCATTATAGAATTTAAATAAACTTGAAAAATGGATGGACCGATACAAAGATTACTTCAAATCCAATGTCCATTTTGGCGTATATTTTGGTTCCATCAAAACCGATGGAGAAATAACGTGTTCCAAAAACCTCCATTATGGTTTTGTAGTTATTGGTCTCACGATTTAAAATATGTATTCGTATGTTCGTTTATGTTACATTACATGCACTAGGACAAACTTTGTTGTTTACCTACAGGGGACGAATAGGTAAGCTGTTAATTTTCATAAGTCACAGAAAACTATTTCTAAATATTACACCTATCTAGGCATATCCGTAATTACAGATAGAAAGTTGCATCGTTTTTTAAATGTAGTAAATCATTTAGGTTAGGTTAAATGTAAAAAGCCAATGCTTATTTTTTAATTATTATTAGAACAGCTTTCGTTACTTTTACAGTTTCAACTATAGATCGTACCTTCCTACTATATACAAAGTTTAGAGCGGAGCGTCCTTGTTAGAAATTTTAAACTGTTAAAGTTTAAATTTCTTTTAATTAACTACCTAAATAGTAATATCATTTTGGAATGTTTGCTTGGAAAATAAAAGAGATCACATGATGCTTGAAAAATGATTTAAAGTAAATATACCTAGCCTAGACTTATAGTAGTACGCTATGATTACCTTCATAATTGACTCTGAAAATCTCATTAAATGTCCGTGTAACTGTTTACAATATCTTGTAGACTTTGACTCTTATTACTAGAATTAAAGAAAGGGCATCCGGAAGATTTCTGCAACATGGTGGATAAAGTGAGTTACTTTAAATATTCCCGATTCCCCCGATTATTTTTGTTAAAATATGCTTTTCATTATTCTCAACGTCACGCGTCATCAACAAGCATAAAAACAAATTTTGGTACGACTTACTGAGAGATTATTTGAAATTAGGGTTACTTTGTCATTTTAAAGTATCATGTACAGCCATGTATCAGTATGATATGCCACCGGAACAGCAACACCAAAATGAAGCAAATGACTACTTTAAAATGTCCATTTCATTCCGTCGTTCTAAAATATCATATACCAAATCATGGTGTTGTGTTCATATCAATAATATATCTATATGATATATAATATATGATGGCTTTCCAACAGGATGTTAAATAGTAATACCATTTAAACCCAATTTTTCAACCTTGTGTGCTAAATATTCCGGATACCTTTGCTCTGTTGAAATATGTAATTCGTTAGCAAAAACCAAATTTCATTGTTAAATTAGAATTAGCATAATAATTATCCATATTTTTGTTAAATAAAATTTTGCGTACGTTGCTTTCATCACGAAAATATAGATAAGAATTCATTTCCCTACATGACAATTATTTACACTTTGCTCTTTTACCTATTTAACATTCCGAAAACTTTTATATAAAACTGTGTTATTTTATCCCTCAAACACATTGACTTAATTTTAACCACAAGTACAAAGTAGTGTCCCCTAGAATCAAGCCACCCCAGTAATACATATTATAACTTAGGATTAAGTTCATAAATCCAGCTCCTTATATTTTGATGCATGAAACTTATATGTATATAGGTGTGCTTAACAACTTTCGTCCACTGCGTCAAGAAAACTGGTTCACGCACGGGTAGTCATGAAATTCTAGTTTATGAGAAAGATGAAACTTTGTAAATTCAACTCTTTTACAGAAAAGTGCCCTGTACAGCACTTTCCTCCTTATATATTTTTACCATGGTTTAATTTTTATCATCGAGTGCTTCAGGCTCGGATAATACATTAACGAAGTCATCATCATCATCGTCGTCATCATGTTTAAAGCTGCTAGCATCACTCCCCTCTCCCAAAACCCCGGAATCATATTTCACCGAGTCGACAACGCTTGTGGCAGTGGCTGTTGGTACCGAGAGAGCTGTTGGAATCCCCCCTCCTCTACTCTTACTAGAGTTGTCGTCATCGGATTCTTTCTTGACGTAGTCAATCTTGACCTTTGTCCTTTTAGAATCCCGAGAAGATCCCTTGACAGAACCAGATTCCCCCCCACTCCCCACTGTACTACCACTGGAACGGTGATGACTGCTGCGACTCCTCTTTTTGTCTCCTTTATTCAAAGGATTTTTTGGAACTTCTAAATCAATCAAGCCGCCATCGTTCATATTGTCAAAGCTGGATCTCTTTTGAAGTTTCGCAGTGGTGACAGGCGTGCTCATTTCGTCGTACTCTCGCTTAACTTGCCCAGCGCCGACGATGCATACCGGGGAAGATGAGATGGAGTCCATATATTGCTGCTGCTGTTGCTCCTTGTTATTATTTTTTCCCGGAGACATTCCCTTCCCTCCTTCGACATTATTATTATTCAGACTGAGACTGAGGGAAAAGTTACTTTCGCCATTTACAGAAGGAATTTTCAAGTCCTCTGGCTCATTTTTAAAATAGGGCTGTTGATGATGAGACTGCTGTTGCTGCTCATCATCCACCAACACATTAGAATTATTCTCGTCGTCTGAGGAAGATGAAGAAGAGGACGACGAGGATGACGATGAAGACAAAGCTGTCTTCTTATTACTAGCCGCGACTAGCATGTCATCAACTGTTGGTGGTAGTGGTGGTAGCAGAGGCTCATCATGATCCGACGAAGACAGATTGCCATTATTACTATCGGAGCTAGTCTTTCGTGAGGTTTTCTTAGTTGACTTGTTATGACTTTTGTTGGCAGGCTTCTTACTTGGATTAAGATTGATCATTGTGCTGGCGCTGGTCGTACCGGTAAAAGCGCTACTACCATCCGTCGCGCTAGTGTATTTATTTTCGGTGCTACCAGCACCACTGTTACTACTACTGCTGTCCATTTTATTCCCGTCACTTTTCGGCGAGTGATGGTTACTAATGATGGGTTGCTGCTGTTGTGACTTGGCTCCATTACCACAACCGTGAGTCTGTAGTAGGTCGTTACCAGTCATAGTTGGACTGTTACTTTTACCATTACTGCTACTGCTGCTACTCCTTCGTCTTTTTCGGGTGGACTCAGATGTTGTGGGACTGCTCCGGTTATTACTATTATTTTTCTGTCCCGTTATGCTTCCTGCTAGTGATGATAATGACGACGAGGACGAGGATTCCTTGGATGCGCCACCACTGTTGTTACAGAGGGGTCTTAGTTTTTGATAAATCTTTTGCAGATTACCCAGTACATATCTTGTGGACAATGTGGAATTTGACGAGATTTTTCCTGAAGGTGGTGTGAGAACGCCAGGAGGGAATTGATAACCAGGAGCACCAGTCTTTCCTTGCAAAAGGTTTAATGGAGGGATCGGCAGACTAGAAGCATGGGCAGCGAGACCAACAGGGGAATACCGAGAATCCAAAGAAGGATGGGAATGATGATGGTCGTACCGTGGGACTTGTGGAGAGGATTGAGATGAGCCAAAGAGATTTACGTCCGCCGGGTCACGGAAGGCTGACAGGGCTGTATAAATGGGCCGAGGTGGTGTTGCGGCACGACCGCTGCTAGTATTTCCTCCTCCAGCAACACTGCTGGCTGCAGTGCTGCTACTGCTGCTGCCGCTACTGCTACTTTCCCAGATGCGACCCGAAACTCGTAAATCAACGCAAAGACCTGAGTCACTACTGGTACTTGCGCTACTGCTCGACGAATTGTTTCCAGCATTGCTATTGTTATTGTTACTACTGCTATTATTATTCCCTGTCCCATAACCTGATTTTGTTGCTGCTGCCGCTGCTGCTGCAGAGGACAGCTTTGTCAGGGAGCTATTTAACAGCAACCCTTCCTTTCTCGATTGGTTTTCACTACTCCCTCCACCAACAACACTACTAGCAGCATTCAGCTTCTCACCGTAACTCCCTGGATTACCTAAACTGTTATGAGATCCTCCAGAGGCATGAGCCGAATGACTAAGTTGATGATGATGGTGGTGGTGTTGATGGTGATAGTGTCTTGAAGAAGACGACCCACCACCGCCCCCACCAACTCCACTATTCGAGGAAGGGGAAGGCGACGTGAGACGAGATATGGAGAAACTTGATGACTTATTTGTACTATTACCTCCACCTTTACTGCCGCTATTACTACTGCTGCTGCTGCTCCCTTGATGAGCTGGAGGAGATTTATTGGAAATTTTATGGCCCAACCCATTTAGATAATGGGGAGATGGAGTTTGATTGTTTATTTTTGTCGGAGAGGAATGTAATTGACCACTCGCCTCATATTTGTTGCTGCCTAAAAGTAAAGATGCTGTAGAGGCTGCAGCAGCTGCTGCGGCGGCAGCAGAAAAGTACGAAGCATCTTTTAGTGGCGGAGAGCTGGCAAGCAAATCCTTTTCTTTTTGACTTAATGATGCCGATGACTCACCCGAGGTTCGGCTGGAGCCAAGCTTTGAGAGGTGCGGTGGGAGATGTGAAACTCCTTCTAAACCTGGCGTGACAAAGGGGTTAATTGAGGACAGTGAGTGTGGGCTGCTTCCTGCACTTCCACTCATTCTGCCATTACTCGGCGTGGTTGCAGAAGTTATGCTGCCACTTAGAAGGTTAAGATTGTCTGTACGAAAAAGTTCAGAAGGTGACTGCGCGCCCCCAAGAAAAGGTCCCGTAGAACCAGAGCTTGTTGCACCACCAGATCCGCCGCCACTTGCTCCTGCTGCAGCAGAATTAGAGCCAAGAGGTTGATTGGGGCCGAGACCTGGTGGGAAAGGGACGCCCATATTCATACTCATTGCAGCAGCCGCTGCCGCCGCCGAATTCATATAAGGATTTGGCAAAAATGGTGGGAAAAACCAGAAAGGATGCGGTCCAAATGGGTGAAACGCTGCTGCTGCGGCGGCAGCAGCTGCAGCGGCGGCGGCAGGTGAAGAAGTCGAAGACGATCCTCCCGTGGCTGCCGCACTGCTCGATAATGGAGAAGCCGCAGAGGCAGAAGCCATTGTAGTAGATGGAGGTCTTCCGGCCGGACTATGTCTCTCAGAATCCTTATCCTGTAAACACAAATGGATCATTAAAATTAATTAGCTGCCATTAACGGAGCCGTCGACAGGGAGAACATTGCATTAGCAGAGTTGAGTATGTCATTAGCTTGAGGTCAGAATCTGATCTGTTTTACCCAGACGGTTATATGACCGTTCGGCAATAGGAAAACAGGCAGGGAGGTGTAAGAGAGTCGGGTCGAATAGAAGGAAAAGAGAACAACAACAGGGGTAAACAAAAGGGAAAAAGTTGTGCTTCTCTGGGATATGATGATGACGAGGACGGTGCACAATAAAGCCTCATGCCTCAGTAGCTGAACTGTACAGACGAACATGAGTCGTACAAATGGAAAAGTAAAAAAAATACGACTATCCATTCCACCTATAGCGTACATCGTACATGGATGCCCTACACTACAAATGTGTTTCTTTTGAAAGTTTCGTTTTTGTTGTGTGTGATGTGATGATGGTGGAGCGGAGAAAGAAAACTACTCTTGCGTCTCAAGTATAGGTATATTGCTTCTCTGGGATATGATGATGATGAGGACGGTGCACAATAAAGCCTCATGCCTCAGTAGCTGAACTGTACAGACGAACATGAGTCGTACAAATGGAAAAGTAAAAAAAAATATGACTATCCATTCCACCTATATCGTACATCGTACATGGATGCCCTACACTACAAATGTATTTCTTTTGAAAGTTTCGTTTTTGTTGTGTGTGATGTGATGATGGTGGAGCGGAGAAAGAAAACTACTCTTGCGTTTCAAGTATAGGTATATCATATACCAATGACTAGGAGCAAGGATGAATTTATTCAAACAGATACATATATATCCATCCGTATATATGATGAGAAGCTCATACATACTTGTAGTGATAAGAGAAGGGAGAATGGGGAAAGAAAGGAAAATAAATGTTGTAGAAGGTCTTTCACAGATAAGTGAGCTGTAAAACTGACTGAGTACTATTTTGGTAAAGGAAAAGAGGAGGATGAGGAAAGAAGGGCAACTTTTATTTTTTTCATACGATTTTTTGTTTCTCGACAAAAACGGTAAATGTACCAAAATCCAACGAGAATACTTGTACAACCACAGCCATCATCATGATCATCATCATCTTCTTCTTCTGCTCCTTCTTCCACAACTCAAGATCATATTCGATATATGAAATGTCTACGATATGAAAGTGATTCTTATATCACCCATCAGGGCATTATCCTGTATAAATATTATGTGCAATATGGAACGCCATTGTGAATATAAAACCGTTTTAGCTTGACATTACGCAGTGTATATAATACGAGTCGCTAGCAGTGGTATCAACCAAATCGAACATCGGCGGTGCCATCATCATCCCATCGTCTAAAGAAATCATTCGTTTAACAGCTTGACGGTACATACATATACCACCGTCACTGGTGTACAAGCATTTCTGGAAAACCGAAGCTTTTTTTTTCATCGGGGTATAAAAAAGGGAATATCCCTATTCACAAGTGATATTGTACGTACCTTCAATCTAGCAGCTTCTCTCTCTAACAGGAATAACGGAATATCTCTCTCTACGAGCTGCCACTAGTCTACAATGTTGCGTATTATCTTTGTCGTATATGGTAGCACGCAGTGAAAATGGTCTTTATGGGTGATTCTTATGGTTTGCTGTATGTAATGTCGGTATGCCATGCCACCGTGCTTAACTCCCACTCAATCTGTTTTTCCCTAGTCTTTACCCTCTCATTCTTTTTCCAACTACGCAAACTGTAGCGTGCACTTGTAGTTATGCTTATAGTGCGGAACTCGGTTTTTCGTCCGTTTTTTTTCTTCTTTAAATATCTTACTCATTCACTACTCACTGCTTACTTGTTAATGCTACTACAATGTGGAATGCGGTGCTGATTTTTTCTACCATCACCACTAGTGTGACTGGTGGTGTTGAACTTTTGGAGGAGATACAGCGTGTGGGATTCAAGTGTATTTGTTCATACCCACTTATTCGAAATGGTGTGTTTTGTTGTATTCAACTGGGGAATATATATGTATGTACGAAAATAGATATATTTGTGGAGGGAGTTTGATACTATTCAACACGGAAAAAATGCTGCACTCGACACAGACGTGTTTTATTATTGGCGGCACTTTTACCCATTTCCGTTCTCGCTATCTCCTTTCCTGCTCCGTTTATTTTTGACAGAAATTTGTGAAATAATTTTACACACGTCAAATTTACTTTTTAGTTTTTATACTCGTCCGACGACTGCCTCCCTAATCTCATTTCATATGATGGGTGACATTTCAAAGGTCGTACTTTTTTAGTTTTTAAAGTAATAAAGTATAAATGGAAAAAAAGGAACTAGAAGCATTTTTGTTCATCGTTTGAACATTGAAGTTTAACAAGATTATATCAATATATCTGAGTATTACTTGAACAATTTTGTCAACAAAAAGGGATTTGATGATGACGTTATAGGACGTAACGCAAAAAAGTATAAATAATGACGATTGGAAGATTACTTTAAATTGACTTTCCATAATGCATTCCTATTACAGAACGAAATAACGATAAAAAAATCTTTTACAATTTAAAACTTTTCTAAACACCGGAGATGTCTGATGGGAGCTGTACAATTTTACATTTACATGTTGATTCTTTTTAGATTACAAACGAGCGAGAGACTCATTCCGAAATCGAAAGCACCATTATCCCGTAACTTTTAACGACAACAACGGTCAAAAGTACATAAAACTCCAATTGACGTGATGTGGGTTTACTTAACACAAGCATCCAGCAGAAAAAAAGTAAGAAGGGGAACGAGGAAAAAAAAGAAATTTAATCATGTGATGGAATCCAGTCAAGATGTCATTCAATGGTTTTGAAAGTGTCATGTTTGCATACGAAAAAAACGAAAAGGAACCACGAATCGAGTCATCTCCTTTCCTTAAAAACCTTAAGAGTACTGTAAATTTCTTCTATTCTTTAGACACGACCAAAACCATAAAATGTGTATTGTGCACGGAACCACTACTCCGACTACTACACGGAGAGCATCTATAGAACGACAAATACTACAGAGAGAGAGAGAGAGAGAGAGAGTGTCAGCATATAAGAGTGCATATCCACAATCCACATCAGTAGTACATCTTGAAAAGAAAGGCAATGTAGTCAGACATGCGAACAAAATTTCCCTTGACAGTTCTCCCAGAATAAATTGTCAGAGATCATCCAACCTAAGATGATATTATTACAGACCATTTCCTATTCACATAACATCAGCAAGCAAGTAAGCAAAGCAATAGGCTGAAAAAAGGAAAAGTGGAAGCAGAGAAAAGGTAACTTTTAGCTCTCTCGCTCTCTCTCTCTCTCTCTCTCTCTCTCTCTCTTTTCTCCTTAAAGGTCCGTAAGTTCAATCGTAAAACGAAGCAGAAATATTCATCTGAAGCAATTTTGTACAGCATCACATCACTATATTATGTTCCACTGTCACTGGCACCACCACCACCACCACGCTGCCAGGGCATGCTGCTGCATACCAGGGAAAAAACCCTACTTTACTAATAGTATTTCACTGCATCATCATGATGATGATGGTGCTGATGGGATAAGTAACTAAAGACGAGTGAAAGAGAAATACAAAAAACTACCGCGAAAAAAAAACGTTTAGATGCCAGGCTAAAACCAATATGTAGGTAGTAAAGCGAACGTATTATCTGATATATAATGGAAGGAGAAAGAAGAAAGAGAAGAGGAAAAAAGTTTCTCTGGACAGATTTTCTGCCTCAGAGTACCTTTTTCTGAGTTGTTTAACTTCATTTTTCTTTCAGCCAAGCTGATCTGACTGACTAAGTTTGAGTAAATGTGAGCAAGTACCAATACACACGCTCTATCCATATCATCGCTACACTTGTAAGCATGTATCTTGTAGATGTAGACTACATACATAACATAACTAGCAAAAAAACCAACGCTGACTGGCTGAATGAATGTGTGTGTATATGGGAGTGTGTGTGTGTCTAAGAGAGAAACAAAACTGGAAAGAATAAGTGCAACTTTCACAGAGAGATCACCATCAACAGAATATCTTGGTTTTTTTGTTATACTCATAATATTCTCTTTCCTTCTTCTCTGGCTGCTGTTAGTGGTATTTTGTTCAGTTGATGCTACCCATGATGATGATGATGATGATGACGATGATGGCAAAAAGGCAACGGAATTTTTACGCTGTTGCTGTGAACTGATACTAGCTGCAAAGGAGATAATGTACTTGTGACTAAAACTACATGGTTATTCGAGAGGTGTGTGGCTGTGTTCCGTGGGTAGTGTGCACACTACCTATTTTTTCTATTAGGGCTTACAAGCATCTCACATAACACACCGTACGAGGAAGTCCCAATCTAATACTGTATAATGTGAGGGAAAAAGAACTTTTTCTTAATGTTTGAGCAAGGATAATAAGGCTTGAAATCGAATCGACTCATCGGGTCCTACAAGACGACGACGTCGACGACGACAAAAAAAGAAATAATATACGAGTTTTAGCCGCGTGTAATGGTTATACGAGGGAAAGGTTCGCATATAAACAATCTTTCTTTCTCTTTTCTGTAAAGATACCATCCTGCTTGCTCTTCCACGCAACTTAACGCAAGAAATGAGATTTCTTTTCCTTCCGTGCTTGTCTCCTCTTTAGCATCGCGTTCCCTGCTTTCGGGTTTATATCCTTACTTAGTTAATATATTTATCTATATAGAAGAATAAATAGAACAGGAAAGGCAATACTGCGAAATAATGAAGGAACAGGGGTAACAGACGAAATGAACTAACTAACAATTCTACGACTACACACACACACACATGATCTCTCGCCATCATGGCGGTGGTGATGGTGGTGTAATATAAACATATGTATAGCAACTGGGAGAGACGCGAATCCTAACAGAAAAACAATCCACCACATCATGATTACTTACTAGCTTTACTCTCTCTCTCTCTCTCTCTCTCTTTCTTTCTCTCTTTCCATATATACTACCGAGGCTATCTATCTATCCATCTACCACGGGTAATTTTTGTTAAAGAAGGAGGGAGTTTTTTTTCTGTTAGAGGAGATCAGATTATATGTATGTGTTTACCTATAAAAGAAGGTTATAATACCAAGTGGCACGGAAAGAGTTTTACTGTCGAACAGAAAGAGAAGCGGATAAAAAAATACTTGTCCAGCTTTTTACGTGTAAAAACTCCGTGGCTTTTATGGCTCGTCTCTGCTGTTAATCGACATTCTTTCACTTAATTCCCTTATTTTGGCTGCTGCCAGTGGTGGTGACGTTGTAAAAGTACAAGTATCTCACAAGCGGTATATCCGTAGGCACATGTTTCACGGTGTATAACTATAATTCTACTACTTTATAGCACGTTAAATACCAGAGACCTAATTTCCTTCAGGAAGCCTTTAGGGATATGTCGTAATAATAAAAAACGTGAAATGATGGTAAAGTTTTCTCCTTTTTTATTTTCTTTCTCTCTCCCTAACTCTCTCTCTCTCTCGCTTTCTTTAGTTTTTACACACACAACCAAGGCTGGTGCTGATCTATAATAATCGCGTGTACTGAGAACTGACAGTAGTATTGTGTGCTTCTCTCCCCCTCTCTCTCTCTCTCTGCACTGAACTTCTACTTGTGGTGGTAATTGTAATGTGAGGTTTTTGCAAGATGAGCTAATTTTAATGACCCAAACGAAAGCGAAGGAGAATGAAAAAGAAGGAAGAAAAATAATTGTGCTGGGGAACCGTGCAAAGCGTGAGTGGAGAGCAGTCATTTTTGCTATACTCAACAAATGTACATGTCTCTCTATATACTGTAACTACTGCCCTACAGTTTTATAGTTTCATGCTCCCAAAAAAACCATGATCATGCTACAAAATGATGATGACGATGACAATGGTGCGACATTCTTTTAATATCTCAGCAATAACATTCATGCCGTGCCGGGCGCCGTTATTTTTGTGGATGTGTTTTTAAGAAGTTATACGGAGTAAAAAAGCGCTCGCATCAAGCATTGTGTATGTGCCAGCTTATTGTGATGGATATTATAATAAAAATAATATAAAGATTAAAAAACTTCAAGTTTTTTTTTACCTCTCGGCGTGCAGCAGCTTTTTTAGTGGGAATAAAATTAAAAGACTAATAAAACCATTTCCCTCAACTTTTCCAACTTGTCATCAATTTTCTACTTTTAATATATGATAGCTTGTATTTTTCAAATTCTCTTTCCTCCATTTCATTTTAGTGTTACTATTAAAAAGGCAGAGAGGAGATGGAGAAAAATAATGGGGGTAACAGCACGGCTTACTTTTTTTATCTCAATAAAAATAAAGTATTGCACGCAATAAAGCAAAGGTATCAAGTGTCCTTTATGACCCACGGATAAGAAATATTGCTCACAGACGTGTTCACAGGTTCTGAAAATCATATTTCTTCGAATAGAATTTAAGACTATGTTTTACGCTGTAAGACAGTATAGTCGACACGAGGATCATCAATAAACGTTTAGAAATTAAGCCAACGGGTTTTTATACATTTTGTTGGTGTTTTGTAAACTGAAACTAAAAATGGGAAACACTTTTTTTTATCAAACCATTCCCGCCGAAATTTTTAACTTTCTCTTACATTGTGTACAATTCTGCTGCGCCAAACTTGCGTATTTTAAAGTTATCTTACACGATACATCGTGTAGGTATGCGATTAAATGTAAAATAATTAAATTCTTTCTCTAAGGTTTTTCATGATAAAATTTTGTATTTTGTCAAATTTTTGAAAGGCACACCAACTCGTTTAATACGCCATTCATCAGTCACTTTCTTCATCAATTTTAAAAGGGAAAGCAAACTTCAAACGTGCTGCTGTGGTAGAAGCGACTGAAGTCAGCGTATCGATTTGTACTAACGACTAATGAGCAGTAAGAAAACCAGCAATATATCGTATTATTATTCCTTTTATATCAAACTCATGACATGTTATCTAAAACGACATCAAAAAGAGTTTGTGGTAAATATAGTTAGACCAGAAAAAGGTCTAGCTGGAACACAAATCAAAAAATGAGGATATCACATCAAGTAATTGTAACCCCTGCGTGTGTAATATCACTCCCTTTCTTTTCCCATTCAACCTACATCCGCCCTCTTCCGCTCTCTGTGCTGCTTGCTGCACGGAGTATTGAGCACGTGAAATGAGAAAAAAACGGAAAAAGTCTGTATATTGGAGCGTCTACCCAGTCTTCCCCGTACATGGCTACCCCACCCAGTGCACATTTTTTTCCACAAAAGGATAGATATATGTACACCTATGTGGATTCACAAAGGCATCGCATCATTATCTTTCTGTCGATTTTTCGTTAAGTGCCTCCATCAACTAATTCGCTTTTCTAGAGAGAAAATCCATTCTACCTCACGACACAATTTACTATAAACTGAAGAAAGGAATGCAATTTTTCATATCCGCTTCCCCGTGCAATAATAATTCCTAGTTCGTTCCAAAGCTCTAGCTTCAGAGTCAGCCTGTACAACAAGAAATTAGGAGTAGGAGAATGCACACATACACACATGCATAAATGAATTGAAACGAGCTGTAAAAAGGGTAGAAGAAGGGAGCGTGTTACAAGAAGCTAGATTTAATATGTCTATAAGTAGATATAGAATATTATTTAAGCCTGCTCTCTCTCTTTAATTCACACAAATTTAGATTCACGGTTGTCTTCCCATCAAGAAGGGTTGATGATGATCAAAGGAGGAAAGTAGTTCTGGTGGCACACACTCCGTGTACAAACGAAAGCGGAGAAACTACCTGGCTGGTAATAATTATCTCCATTTTTCTCTCTTCTCTCGCTTTTGCTTTGCCACTTGGAGCGGTAACGGGATAACTCGAATTTACACACGCAGAGAAAATTCTTACATTAAAATAATGCATAACAGGGACTTGCCAAACCAACCTTACTACGTAACGTGTACAACTTCTATATAATAATGAAGAACCGCCTGGCTGTATATCATGTTCGGCGAGGTTGGTCTTGTCTCGTTACATGTACGCATGTTTAATTCAGAGGAGGACGTTGGGATGATGTCATTATATTGTGTGATGCACTTGTACACACTTCCTTTGCTCACTCGCCTGACGCAAAAAGTTTAACATAACCCTATATATAATATAAACCACTCACACAATATAGGTAAACAGCAGCAACACTCCGGGAACGATTGTCGCTATTCATCTAGGCCTCCCTCATTCTTACATATTATATCTATCTCTGTGTATATATTTCCCTCTATCTATCTCCCCATCCATCTACTCATCTCGGTCGGCCGAACTGCATGGCTATTATTATGACTGAGGAAGGAAAATTGGAGATGGGCATATTAAGGGCAACTAAAAGTTAAAGGGAAAAGCCATGTTAAGGCAATGTCAGGCTACAATAGCCCATTTCACACGCAATAATCTCATAACGACCCCCTTCACCATCATCATCAACATCCCCAAAAAAGCATTCAGCCAGTGTGGTAATATTAAAACATACATAACTTTCATTGATGAATACATGAATGTAATGCATGCACAAGAGAGAGAGAGAGAGAGAGAGAGAGAGCACAACAGAAACGAGTAGTGTTTTTGTGGCACGATAAAAGGCATCAACGTGTGTATATCTATCAGAGATATGTGGTGTGGAATCGACGGGCGTAGCATAACGAAAAATCAACCAAATAAACTCATGTGCTTCTTTCTTGTCATTATTATTATTATTATTATTATTATTTTATATAATGAAAGTGGCTTAGCTGAGTTGGTGAGGAGTACAGTATAGCGCTGTTGGACAGACATTATGTGTACTATTGTCTGTTGATATAATATAACCTCTATCACTACCAAAAACCAGATGCGTGTGTGGTTGTTTAATAACTAGACACATTTACTGCCACTTTCTAGCTCGCTCGCGATGCTCTCGAACGAAAGTTTAAAATTACGGTATATTACGGATGGCAATGATATCTAAACGATGGGAATGATGACAAGAGTAATGCAGTATTTACAGCCTTCTTCATAAAATACCAAATACCTTTTTCACATTACAAAATTACAAGAGAAAATATATATACCATTACATCAACAGCGCACGATTACGATTGTCATTTTGGAGATACAGGGTTATGATGATGCGGCGCGGAAGACTTTCTACCACCAAGGATTTTATAACGTAGCTTTGGCTTCCACTTACAACAACTTCCTTGTTAGATGCGCAGGGCGGAGTTTTTTGTGCTGTTTCGTCGTTTTATTACACGGGAAATTGAAACAAGCTCTTTAGTAATCCTATCCATCTGAGAGGATGTACAATCATTATCGTTGTCGTTGTTTTGTCTTTTTCATCTTCACATTAATTTCCCTTTCATGATTATTACTGCGCGTTGTTTCACGCTTGCTTTCGTATATGACGAGAAAGACAGTGCGAATCCATACAGTTTTCTCTGATAATAAGATTCATTAGTTGGTTAACTTCATATTATACATCACCTCGCCACTTTTAATTACGACCACATCTCCACAGAATCTTTGTTTGGTGGAGACCCTTTGATAGGTCCCAATTTCTAATGGAATAACAGGGACTTACTCCGTTGCGTTACTACTACTCACCGATAATTACAGCGTTTACCGGGTAGTAAAGTAGCTTATGGAGACCGTTAACTGTTTACAAGGGATGATTGAACCGTTATTATCATATAAGAACGAATTAGTCTCCCACCTTCCCCCCAAGCATCACCACCGCCGTTAGTGTGAACTGAAGCGATTGGAAAAGAGATGGCTTAAAAATTGATTGCAATGTATACACTCTATCACATCCTTTTTGTGGTAATGCAATAAAGCCGAGGTGCTGCTCACTTACTACTGGTGTAAAACGTCTGAAAATGAGCACGTTGACGGTCCCTATTTAACTCGAAGAAGTGGAATGTCTACCCCAATTCCGGGAAAATTCGTTTTCGCTCTCTTCTCTTCCCGTCTCATGACTTGGGGAAATGTAGAGAACACATAATCATCAAACTCCCTTCAACCCAGCAGCCTGTGTAGCAGTAATAATATTGGCTACAGTTAAGGTTTGTTATTAAACTCATCATCATACCTTCGAATTTTCCTTTACTCGGGGAAACGCCAGGAATTTGATGGTGGAAGCCGAAATGGTTCTTGTGCTGTTGCTTTCAAAAAAATGGTATCAGTTTGAGAGAGAGAGAGAGAGAGAGAGTGAACACATCGCTTTAGGTTGCGTTAAATGTAGCAGACTATAATGAAAGCATGTTATATAAGCGATAGGCGTAACATTCGAATGACGGTTGATGGTTGGTGATGCTACATAATTCAGTTGCTGGCTCTCGCTTCTCTCTTGCTCAGTTCCCAAAGGAGCTTTCTGACTCCTGCTCCCGGCTTGTGATAATAGGCAATCAAGTAAACGAGGTCAGGCAGCGGCGTGACCGCTGTTGCTTGCTACTTCCAAAGAAGACTATAACTATATAGCATACACAGGGAAAGCTACGGCGTATATGGGTATACTTGTTTGAAAGCTTGCTATGCTGTGCCTGAGCCTTATAAATAATGATGCTCTTTACCATTTAGCTTTAATAATGCCATCAATAAACGCACCTATTCCCCTTGATACTTCACAAGAATCCTGTTTTGCCAAAAAAAATAGAATACAGGCAACAGCACCGATAAATATAAATATGGGTTGTTGCAATAATCAAATGGTAACGGGACTTTGTCTTCCTTTGTTTAACATGATGCACGAACGGTTATAGCTTTTATCAAGGACGACGAAATTGGCTTGCACGAGCAAACGGTAGGTCTAATCGGTAGAGAGGTTTTCTTCTGTTAGACACAATTGAATAGTTGGAGAATGTACCTTGTTTTGTTTCCGCTGCTCATTGTTGTCAACGCCCAAAGAACGACCACATTGTTTCGTTGAAAGGGCTTCAGAGTGGGTGGCAACGCTAATAAGGGTTATCGGCATTTTACGGATTCATTGGAGTAATCATTAACCAGGGAAATCAGAGGTGGACTTGGACTGGCTCAACTTAATGAGTTTCTTTAATGATTCCACTAATCTCAAGGATCCTTTCTTTTATTGCGTTTTAATAGTCCTGGAGTTTGATACCAGCTGTAATTTTGTTTGTGACAAGCATTATCACAAGGACGTATTAAATTAAAGGTAGATTAGTAAGAAATGTGTCAATGGTGAAGTAATTTACCGAAATGAAATGGCACCATTTTGGTCGGACAGGACAAAAAATAAAATAATGAGTACTATAATGTTAATAATAATAATAATAATAATAACAATAGCAAAGGGAAATGATGTTTGGTGTTACTCGTTGGAATTGTTCTTCAACCTAACAAATCGCAAACTTTGCTACTACCTGGATGTAACACGGACGAACAATTTCTGNCAACCTAACAAATCGCAAACTTTGCTACTACCTGGATGTAACACGGACGAACAATTTCTGTCCAATCAATAACTAGTTCATTTCTCTTAATATTGTACTAAGCTTTCGTTGTGGGAATTAATGCAAATATTAGCAGAAGCGTTTACCGACAATGTTTTTTCTCCGGTTGTAATGTAAATTACATGCAAGCAATCGAATTCCGACTGGATAATCGGCTGTCACAAGCTTGTCACTTAAGTGCCTACACAAAACTGCACATTGTCGTGTTTGGTTCATGAGAAAAGTACTTTTTAAAATTATACAGTTGCATGTCTGTCTTACAAAACACACCTGTCTTCGTGCCCGATGGATGCGAGTTACTAGTTGGCACTGTTCCTATCATCGTTACCAGCAGCAGCAGCGAGCGGCACAAAGTGGGCTAACAACGACACGACAAAATGGATGACGTTTTTACTTATTCTACCAGGATCAAACACTTCAATTTCCTCATCACGTCGTCGTAATGTAATGTCATAGACATTCACTCAGTACATTACCTACATGTCAGCCGGTGCACATTCATTCTACACAGGAACTATTATTGTCCATTACCCTCAATTCTACAACTTTGGTTTCCAACCTCCGCCACGTCAAAACTCTCCTTCCAATATTTAGCGCAGTGTACTATGGTGTCAACTTAGACCCATTTGAGTGGACAGACACAAAGACGATGGGCAGTTACGTATGTGGAAACACTAATATGGATTTAATATCAGCAGCATGGATTTTCCATTTTTCATGTTCCTCCGTCTTTTCTTTTTCTTACCACACTTTACAAGAACATAACTATAACGGTTATGCACACCCGTAAATAAATAGTCCATGTCATTTATAATCGTGTGTGTATCAGCCAACAGATATCGACCAGGAGCGAGAACACCCCGGCACAACTTGGGTTTTACGCTGACTGATTGTGAGGAGTGAACTCTCTAAAACGAATAATAATAATAATAATAATAAACAAGCATAAGTATCTACATGTAACATACAGATAGTTAGTTATTTTCGTGTACAACGCCTTACTTACTTGCACACCACTACTGCTACTACTACTACCACCAACCAGCACAAAACAGTCGTCGTATGAAACTAAAAAATGACAAGTGAATGACAATCAGACCGATGAATGGATCTGCCCTGCCCATAAATACAAGCACACAACATTATCAAGTTATATCAATCTGGTTTTGTGTTATCCTGAGAAAAACCTACACTCTCACCGTTGTCCTTTCGTGTTTTCCCTGGTTCGACCAGGAAATAAGTTTACGATAGCGCTACCACCACCATCATCATCGTCATTCCCGCTACTAGTACCAGAAATAACAACAACAACATGGCATAATAGCATGTTGTAGAAGAAGACCAAAAATGTTGATTTGTGTATTAGTTCCCGTCATGCATGCTACAAAAGCCCGCTCATTGTTTCTCTCCTAATAGGAGACCATTGCTTTTCCAAAACCTTTTTGTGCACTTCCCGTTTTCCTAATTAACCATGAACCCTCCTTAACTTCACTTGACGGAAAGCAAGCAGGACAAACTGGAAAATGTGGATAATGAGAACGGAGAAGGCAGGGCTCCAGCAAATATTGAGAGAGCAACTACTGATATAAGATAACACACAAAAGTGTATATAGGAAAAACCAGGCAAGTTAAAAGTATAAAAATGGAAAGACGGCGAGAGAGAGAGAGAGAGAGATAGGAAACTTTGTTCCTCACTTGTCATAATTTATTCATCCAGCATGCGTGCAAATGCAAACCTGCTCCCATGTAGAAAACATTTTAAATTACACAAAGTTTTGGCACACAGTGTTGATAAAGAGCACAAGTTAAACTTTATTTCGTATGAAGCACGATATCATTATGTATCACTAAACTGAAGTACCTACGTACATCATCATCTAGACCTACCCAACAATATGTTATGTGAGCAGAGCACCGACAGCAAAAGTCAAAAGAATATATGCGCATATCTAGATTATCATGATGATTAAATAGTAATGAGATTAATGCGAGCTAACAATAAATCTAGTGACGGAGAAAGTTTCAAGAAATGACAGACGCTACATATTATACGTTTGCATGTAACCGTTATTCTTAGTACGGGATAATAATCAAAATAATGAGGACAAAGACAAACGATGATTATGAGACGTTTATTATTATCGTCATTATGATTATTACAATTTACGATATGATACGATACATGTACATTATAATATATTCCACGTGTGTGTTTATATATATGTCGTATCGTCGTGTATACTTTTACTGCGATTACGACACATGCATACGACTCCGACTGATCATGGTGTGGATGTCGTATTCAACCCTGGTGGTGATGGTGATGGTAAGAGTTGACGAACGAATATAATAATAGTAATGGTGTCGATGATGATTACGATGAGTAATGACGGGACCCCATTTTCCCCTTTCATCATCATTCTTGTCTGTCTCCAAAAGCTGGGTTATAATAGTACTCCCTAGCATTAATGTAAATTCAGATATTGCTACATTTCCTCCGTATTGTGCTATATATAAGGCATCACTCAAAATGCTCCATAAGAATAAAATGACTGATGAGTAAAAAAGGCATAAACTTGTGTGTGTACATAATGTAGTAGTAGTAGATTGTAAGACTAGCCCGATTTAAGCTCCTGTACTACGACGATGACGACGATGACTACACTACAAGTATTTTGTTGTGATAATAATGTAGTCTTTAAAAACAGATAAAGTCACAGTCAGTGAGAGAACAACAAAAGTTGATATGGACTTGCTCCACTGGTAACACAATATGAACCACGGTTCTGTGAAATTAAAGGGTGAAAATATTATATGGAAGGAGCTTCAATACATGCACGCATAGAGACAGAGAGAGAGAGACAGAGAGAGGCATACACAACTGTAGTGACAAAACTTATTACTTTGCTCAATGCTGTCAGCAGTGGCCTGGAGAAACTGCTGTGTTTTGAGATAATTGAGCTCATCTTTTGTCACAAAAGACCAAGAAATTACTACTGCTGCAACGGATAGCTTTCACATGCCCTACAATAATGTGAACTCACTAACTCCTTCGCAGTCGTCAGATAGTCTTCCCTTTGTACTCTATAATTTGAAATGAATGTTATTTATCGGTTTTTCCCTGACTTGGTTTTATTACAAATATAATAATAGCAAGTTATACTCGCGGAGTGTCACTGGTGGAATCATCGCGTGGTGGTGGTAGTAACAAAGACGGGGAAGCAGGGCGAGAGCTACCAGTGTATGATAACAACTGAAAATCACTTTATGTCCGTCGTGGTATGGTTTGGTGGTGGGCATTAGAGGAGTAGTAGTGGTAGTGGTGGTGGTAGGAGCAGTGCAAGGCATGATGGGGAAATAAGTATGATCGAAGAACCATGATAATCCTTGAGCAGCACCATGTTTTGGCCACTTTCCTCTTAAGTCAATTGTGTCACTTTTTGTTACGAAAGTATTGTGTTCTGCGATGATGATGGTGACTGATGCCACAGCAGCAGGGCGATATATTATTATAAAACTTACGTGGATGCTTTCATCTGTGATAGTAGTCACACACAGCATCAAACGTGACGGCGTGTCGATTCCTAGTAAAGATAATAATAACTTTTCCCCTAGTTTGCCCTCCGTCGCTGGAAAGGGGAGTATGACTTCAAAAATCGTAATGATTATATCCCTTCTACATTTACACACACACACACACGGGCACTACGTAAGGGATAAAGAGGTCGTATAATATTTATAGCACGCACACCCATATGTATTATACGGATAAACATATCCGTGTACATACATGACGGTTGTAATAAAATCGAACACTCAATCCTAAATTGGTTACACGCACCAATACTACAGATGCCGGGACATCATCAACATCCTATCTCGCGGGGAATGGTCGGCCAAAGAGTCGTTTTTGTGCATAACGGCATAACTTCATCTTTTGGTAGGAAGTAGCTTACCCTAAATACTGGTTAGCGGTAATCTCTCAGTATTTCATTTTACCTCGGGAGTTCATCGTTTCATAATTTTCTAATAGGATGCTCCAACATTTCTGACGTTTCCACAAAAACGGAATGGAAAAGGAGAATGATAACGTATTATATAGGGTTACGCGTTCATTCAGGTCCAAATAAACTTGGACAACTGGACGAATCGATATTGGATTTCAATGAGTTTTCCCCAGATTGGATGTTAATTGAAGTTAAAAATGAGGAGCATAGCAGGGAAATTGTGTAATGAAATAGAAACGTGAGCACATCGGTAGGTGGGTATTTTGAGAGGAGAACACACACATGCATCTCTAGTCCAGCCACTGTGAATAGATATAGAGTTTTTGGCTTAGACAAAAACGCTACAATTATCCTCATTTATATTAAATAACATGTCTTTGCTGGAGGGTAATAATTTTCGTTGACAGTCGTCATTCATTGTGTTGTGAGAATAAGACAAGTAGCCTGGAGAGAAAATGAGATATGTCAGCGAAAATTACCCCGAACCTGATAAGGGCAAAGCAGATGAATGCACACACTACAGCCGAAAATTCATCTTTCTCTCTTTCCCTTCATCTCACATTAATAACTAGTTTACAAGTTTGACGTGCTTTCAGAGTGTAAAGTATTTTTGGAATTGTAACAAGGGAGCTATTGGTTTTGAAAGAGAGCCTCAAGCTATATCCACTCCGGACTAGGACTCATTCACTGGAATATTTTGTGCAACTGTCTTGCTTTCTGATGCGTGAGCAAATTGAATGATATTTTAAAACGCTTCAACAGCTCCCATCGAAATATGTACCGCGTTGAAGATCGAGTGGACGATGGGCCATAATTTTTTACTGTATTCATCATAGGACATACCTACATATATATACATATATGAAATCACATCACTCGTAACCACCGCTCTCATTTACGTGGTATAACATATTTCAAGTTGCTTACAATGAAAATGGCATAAGGACCATTCAACACAATCACTTTCCTCATCATAATTGCTAGAAAACCAAAGTAATCGTTAACTCACTCTCGCACTCAACAACAGCCTTCTATTCACATCATTTTGTCCCTTTATTGTATCCAAATATTGTTACTCCAACCGGAATACTGGATACAATGCACTCTGCTTCCTTTTCAGGGACACACATGAAAAGTTCAGTGTATACCTTGTCAATGTGTGAATAAGCGAGGGCGAGAGAGAGAGAAGAGAGAGAGATAAAAGAACAGTGTCAAATGAAATAAATTATCAAAACAAGTATGTATGTTGTTACGAGCGCATTGAATTGGAAAAGGGGACCATTGGGACATCATCTCTCCAACCAAATAACAGTATTATACGGAAGCCACCCTGAAGCAAGTTATGTTTCGTCTCCATAATGCGCTTCTCCTTTCATCAACAAAACAGTAAAGAAAGGCATGACCAGTTATTTTCATGTCAAAACACGGGATAATATTACAATCTCGAATTAAAAAAAGAAACCTTTCTAAATTATTACTTATGGGCGTAATACACGTGAAATGAAACATTTTAAATGAATAAACAAATGGGAATTTTGCTGGGTGCAGATGGTCTCTAATCCACCGTGGAACAACAAGTGTGCCTAATTGTATATATAGCAAACTCTCTACCTTGATTAAAAGTCCAAAGATGCTATTTTCAAACTTTTATACCTACTTCTATCTATTCTGCGTCTTCTCGCGCTATACTCTAGTTAGTATACCTCCGCTGTAAAAAAAGTGTGACAGTTTCTAATTTAATTTCACGCTGCATATGTTGTTTTGTTATGCCCTAATCATCTTTCCCATCCTGGCTGGTGACCGTTTTTTCCTGATAAAGTCCACTTTAACCGTGTAAACAGTCCTCATAAAGAGGTTCCGTTAATCCCCTAACAGTCTACCCAAGCCGCATATTACTGTACAAATGAAATGAATGTCAATTCTTTATTCCCAGTGGACTCACAACAGCATGAAAACAGAATCAACCCTTCAGCTCAGCAGAGTGAATGTTGCGATTATCAGCCACATGATAAACAAAATACACACACACAGAGAGAGAGAGATCCACGTACGTACACGTTGTGAATCTACTTACATCGATAAAAGTCCATCTCATCTCGACAAAAACGTAATAATCGCAAATAAAGTTAATGAAGATTTTCTCCTCGTTTGATTTCCACCAGGCAGTAGAGTAGCATAAAAGAATGCCATGCACGAGCCCATATATAGCTCCGCTTTAACCAAGTAAATTGAGTATTAAAAGTTTATATTAATGCAGCCTAGTTCATTCACATTCAGTGAGATCATATACACTGCAGATAAGAGCAGTTTTTCCCTTTTTTTCTGTTACGCTCGTTCACAAAAAATAATGTTTTTGGTCCACGATCCACAACTCGCCAACACCACGATGCATATAATGTACAAAAGTACATAATATTATACTGTATTATCCCAATAAAGATGGTAAAATAGCCTCCATTTGCCGACTGGTTGGTTTGTGTGCTCGTAATACAAATGGGATGACCTAGGCCGACCTTTCCTCCTTTCTCTTTCACTCGCGCTTTCTGTTCACCAAAGCCGCAGCTATAGCTTCATCGCTTGCTCCTTCTAGTCAACCATCATCACAAGGAGTCTTCTACTTTTACCAGGCAGATGCCAGATAGTGGCCCTGCCACTATGCACTTGCTGCTGGAGGTATATATGTGTGTGCATTCAACTATTACCAAATATTTATAAGATTTTTTTTCTCCCTTTTTGCTTGGCCAACGCCAATCCATTCCTGTGTGTATGTGTGTGTGTGTGCTGTACGAGCTACTTAAAGCCTCTTGTTTCTCTTGTGGAAAACACAATCTTTTTTACCAGTTTACATGAAAATCTCCCGTCGGCAAAATTGTAGGCATGCTACAGAGACACAGGCTCTCTCTCTCTCTCTCACACACACACACACATGAAAATACATATATGAACTCGCTCGCTCTGCTGAGGTACTTTGTATTTTTTGCTTGTTCCGTCCTATTATAAACATACACTTGCACTGTATTATATTGTTCGGTGGCATACTCCTATTCTCTGGTGCAATTGTTTTGTTTCCTTTAGGCAGGATCCAATTTAACACTTTTACTTTTCGAAACATGTTCACCTTTCGTACATTTTAAGTGCACTGAAGTGAGGAAGTCTGTGACAGTCGAGGGTACAAGTGAAACCACAAATTCAACTGCACATATATTTAATACAGTACGTTCTCATGAAGCTGCAAACAGTTGTGACGTGAGACATGCTTGAATTTGCTGGAAAGTGTATGCATTTTTATGAGAATTTGCAACCTTAATCCGATGGCCAATAGTAAACACGTATACAGTCACATATTCATACTAAAAATGCTGGAAGGTATTTGTACCTCTATTTTGCAGGCAGGAAGATAGATATTTTTGAGTAACAGAAAATTAATGTAACGGTGTACCATTGAAAAAGCCGTTCATCAGGGTCCCTCACACCCATATTTTTGCTCCTTTTCAAACATGAATACCCCCAATGACAGTTATATACTCCCTACCGTTATAATTACCCGTACAGAAGCAGCAACATCGCTACCTATTTACTATATTTTGCAGCTGAACTGTGCTCCGGTTCATCAACACCATTTGTTGTGTTAATCCCTGCTTTCTACATGCTCGTTGTTATATAATGAAATCTCAGCACAAGTTTCAATGTGCACATATGTATGCATATAATTGGATGAACTGGATTAGATTTTTTTTATCTTACTACACGCTACAGTGCAAATACCCTCGTAACAAAACCATGCAGAGACATTATGAGATCATCAGATCACATATAATCATCATTATTAAAAGCGACACTGCTCCAGGATATAACTCATGGAGCTTTTTACTTCATATTTGTTTCTCCTGTCCCTTTCGCTAACCCACTGTGTGCATTGTGCATTCAGTTTGACAAATAAGCGAAAAAAGGAATAAAAAAACCTAAAGCCAACATGATCATCAAGTAGGCAACAGCTATGCAGATTGGTTTGGTACACATCAAAAGCCACACACATTGATCCATGCTTTCCCATCATTCCTACCCGCAACTGTGAGTCTACTTTTGTCCTTCATCTGTGCGTAAGGGTGATAAAATATGTAGCTTTACTAATAATAATAATAATAATAATAATAAAGGTTTACGATGGGAAGAATGAAAAGGGATGAAAAAGAGAGTGCTTTTTACGTTTTTCATCTGACTGTCATAATTTTGTCACTGTGAAACGTAACAGTTACGAGCATCATATCATCGGCATTCTTATTATTAGTAGTGGTGACAAGAGGGAACAAAACATGGGGTGAGCATATAGCTACTCTCAGCGGATCACTCTGAATGAATCTAGCCAGAGAGTGTGCAGCTTCAGCCAAGAGTATCCTATTGTGAATAATAAGGATGTTATTGAAGTGGTCTCTCTCTCTCATCCCATCCTTGCCTTCCTACTTATTTTGTTTTGTTCCACACATACTCTCTCTCTCTCTCCATGTGTATCTTCACTCAACCCAACAAAACTGGCTAAGCTCCATTGGATTTTCGATGACATTCATTTTCTCTTCTTCAATGCGCCTGGCTATTCATACGGAGAATAAATGTACACGTTCATGCTTATTGTCGTGAAAGATAATGTGATCTTTATTGTATCGTACATTTTTCTTTTTTTTTTGTTTCAACTGCAACGCTGGAAGTTTTAAACTTTAACAAAGTAGCAGCAGCACGGAACAAGCTTTTCATCACCACCGCAGTACACGGCTCGTAGACAAGAGCCCAGCGAAAAAAAATTAAGCTCCATCTCATTTTAATATCTTGGTTGTACCCCTCCACACTGCTTGGCCTTTTGAGAGTTTTCCGCCAAGTAAAATCCGTTATTACTTACATGTCTGGCGTTACCCTGTAGTTTTGCGGTGGAAGTGAAACTGATTAGTTAGTTGGCCAAATCCGTTCACGAAGTAGGTAACGTTACAACTACTAATATATAAATATGAGGCTACCAGTAGTAGTGAACCAACTTATTTGTTGTTATTATTAGCATGAATAAGTTGAAAGCATTGCTCACCGTGGTATATCCTTTTTAAAGGCTCAGATAAAATCACTTGATTAAGAATAACTAATCGTAATGGTCTTTACAGCCAGATACAAAACGATAATGATGAAAGTTTTACAGTTCATTTTATGTAACAGAGTTAAAATACAATAATATCATATCATCATCGTGCATGTATGCATATTAGAAGCATGCGTAGTTAGTTACTGACCATGTAATGTACATGTCACGTTTTGTTTGCAGGCTTAAATGCACTATTAGCAGGGGTATTATGATGGTGCTGCATTAAAAAAGGGAATGCTACTTAAAGTTTTGTGTGTATGCAACAGCACACTAGCACACATATAATGGGTGCATTGATTATATAAGCCAGATTACCATTACCACATAGTGCGCCCAGTTCGTTTGAGAATGAAAAGTATGAAAATACACATGGGAAAGTTTTGGAATAGGTAAACTTGCGAGTTAACCATTTGGAGAATTGAATAATAGAGAATTGGAGTAATGAGAATGCACATTGGGAAGTATGTAGTGGAAGCAAAGCATGTGCTCATACACACGAGCAAATATTGTGGGGAAAAATGAAAGGAGGAAATTTTGTGAAACTTTTGCCCCTTTTTACGAAGTTGTAGAAATCCGCTTTCTCAACTTTTCCATTTGTATGTGTGGCCTGACATGCATAGGAACACAAGTATGAAAGGATTGAATGGAAAGGCAGTTATGAGTAGTGGAACGATTAGGAAGGAAAAGTATTGTTACCCCAAGTGGAAGTTGGTCATTGAGGCGAGATCGCTTCCGTCGTTTGCTTGGAATGTGAGCGTCAAGTTGTGAAGCGGCTGAGTTGACATTGTCGCGGGACGACTGAGCACCGGTTCTCCCTCCAACAATACTGCCCTCCGTTTCCGGTTGTCCAAGAAGGGAAGAAGCACCACTAAGACTTGGATTGCTATTATTAGAAGGTACAGCGGCAGAACCACTACTGTTTCCACCCGTGTTGCCACTTCCACCACCAGCAGGAAAGGTCAGGCCTGTTCCAGCTTGACTACCGTGGAGAGCTGAAGAGCCACTATTTCCGCTCGGTTTAGAAACCAATCTCCGTAACCAATCGGAGAAAAAGCCTGGAGGAGGATTCCCAATTTCACTCATGTATGATGGGGTGGCTGCCAAAAGCCTTGAGAGAAAGTCTGCATGATGTTTTAACTCTGCTGGGCCACTTGAACCACCAACAGTTCCACTTGCACCAGTAGCTGCTCCGACTCCTCCAACAACCGAACCACTTGCACTCCCAGCACCTCCAAAACCCAGACCGGCCAAGCTTGCAGAAGCGGGCGGTAAGCCAGGCGTTGGGCCTGCAGCAGCACCTCCAAGACTTGGAACAAGCCCAGGCGGTAATGAAAGGCCTGCTGGTGGGTAGCCTCGACTGTCGGCTGAACCACTTGCAGCCCCATTCATGCTCCTCATCTTGCAAAAGTCGTTTATTTAGTGGCGCTGCACTACCAACTATTATAACTTACAACTGTTTCGTTTGTACCGACTTTTGATCTCTGTTTTCTTTGTTTTAGCTGAAAATCAAACAAAATCAAACACATTTTGTTAATAAAGATTTCACGTTCAGTTGTTAAAAATGCAACATTGCAAGTATAAAATCTATTAATAACACTTATTCATAGCAAACGATTCAAGCGGCTATTTATATAGTATGTTCACCTACACAAATTCATTTTATTGTCACAGTCCAACAACACCACGTGTACGTCATTTGTCAAATTAATTTTTTTAAACTATTACAACCTTATTTGATCACTGATAAAATGATATCTCCTTCTCAGTTTCATTAACACATATGTCATTGCTGATTAATTCTTTTCTTATGCATTACAACCATTATCCATTACAAGTATATGCACTATATCGTTGTCCATGCTAGTCCAAGAACGTGCCATATGTGCAACATGTGCACTCTACTTATATTGGTAACACATTTGAGTTGTCAGTTGTCCTGTAAAAACCGTCAATTTTTTCACTGGAAGTAACAACGAAATAAATACAAAGCTAATTTTAACATTATAAAGGCATATTCCTTTAAACTTTCTGTGTAGCTTGCAGAGCAGTGCGTGGGATGAGTCAAATGTACGAATGCGGGTTTATTCACCAATAATCCATATATCGCCAGTAATAGTACACATGCCTACATGCTTACTGCTGACACTTTGTGATAATCACAGCACACCATATAACAACACAGTAAACACGGCATACTACAAACCATAACTTGTGTACGCGGACGGTGAGTGTGTTTATGAGAACAGCTCGTGAAGGAAATTTCCCAGACGTAAATCCACACAAACGAAATATACGCCGCAAAAGGGGAAATTGAAAATCGGATTTGTGTACGAGCTCTTGAACCACACTGTAACTACTCCAACGACGACTAGAACAAGACTACTGCCACCATATCATCTTCCGCCGTTTGTGTGACAGGGGAATGTTTTACACGCAAATAAAAAGCATGTGTAGGGTATATACTTATATCGGCTAAATCAGACAACGTAAAAAGCTACAAACACACTTACTGGTTGTGTACCACCAGGACCCCTCTGAGTAAGTAACACGCAGAGAGTGGGTAGAGTTGGAAGAGCCCACGTATAAAAAGCGGGTATGCATGTATACGAGAACAAGTTTGTATTTTTTTTCTCCGGGTGACAATGACAGTAGAAAGCTGTCAGATGCAATAATAAGAGCCGACTTGATGCACAGCTTTTTCAGTAACTGCATTTAAGTCGGCTTACGTGCCAGTTAATGTATAAGTTGTAAAGCTAACAGGCAATTCTCTCCACGCTCGTCACACAACGTATTATAATGTATTAATGTACATGATATTTACCTTCACATAAATCTCTTTTTCAGCGTCAAAATGAAAAAAA
>JAHZNE010004428.1:0-10624 GCA_027744055.1 Callyntrura sp. NNG-2020 | reverse complement strand
CCGTTCGTCCTCCCGTGGGATGTGGGGATGCTGATGCGTCCTTAACCTAGGGGTGGCACTTGGCACGATTTGTTTTTAAATTTATTTTTTAAACAAAAGTGTAGAAAAATGGGCAGACCAGGCACGGCACGTCCGTGTGGTACACTACACGAGAACAATATCATATCATAATAAGTTAGCAATTACATCTAGCATCTTGCATGAAACCTAACGATGATTTATTACCACAGAATCCCAAGCATTAACGTGGACATGCGGACAAAGAAGTACGTTTTATAAATCCCTAATATTACTGATCGTTCGTTGTGTATGTACCTTTTCCACAGAAAAACTAAGTAGTACCTAACAAATCTGAGTTTTTAATGTTGTTATCGAAATAATACTCTAAAGTAATACGGAGGTAGTAACCACTGATTGAATATTAAAGTAATAATGTTGAAAAATCGTGTACGGTGGAGATTTCTCTTCATGTTTTTTACCAAACTGTTATATATACTGGTTGTCGTTCTACTGGGTTTAGAAAGTAGAAATGGGTTTTTCTGGCGATATTCGGTTTTGCGGTTCCCTGCTATTAAGGATGATATAATCCGAGTGGTTTGAGCTAAAAACCCGGGGACTGAGTTGTAATGGGTTATATGTGTAGAAATATCTTAAAGAGGTAGCAATATTCTTAAAGTGCATGTATTTATATGTAGTAACCTCATATAATATTCACAAGTGTTGGAAATTAAGTTTTATTTAACAATTCAACCAGTGCGATATCACATGAGCAGGAAGATGTCTGAATTGTGAGCAACAATGGGTAATTCCAAGTAATTGTAAGTAAGCCATTATTGATACACGTTTAATTTGGTAATAGCGTTTTGCAGTGGTGTGATGGGCCCCTATTGCGTATTATGGGTATTGTACATACCATTAAGAAAGCGGTTTTCCAGTTTCTATGGCCCTATACGTACTTTAGATAAAAATTACCACTCATTTTTCTGCGGGTACAATTCGTTTAAAACCGGTTTCTAGTTGAAACCCACGACCATGTACTCCTATCACTATTACGGGTAAGTAACTGTTACGTTCTGTTAGATAGATTTACAAACATTTTTCTGGAAAAATTTGATTTATTTGTTTTGTAAGCTTGGATATGCATTTACTTACAGAAGTTAATATATAATTCGACTATATTTTGTTTTTGCATTCCGCCTCAAATGGAAGTAAACTCTACGCTGTTTTAAATGTAAGAAAATAATTGTAATTTTTAAATTTTGCGGGTAGACAATATGTCATCATATTTCCCGTTGGTACACATTACATTGTACAACTACCAGGTACAGTTTCTGGTTACAACAGCAACGAAGTAGAAGAGCACCGCTTAAAACCGTTTTATTGAAACTGTAGGAACTGAATTTTTTATAAGGCTTTGTACAACTTCCAAAACAAATGTAAAACTTCAAAATAAATTATAACTATTATTATAACTAGCACAACGTAACAAATAAAAATACAAATCCAGGAAAATCCTGCAATAGCGTTTGAAGTCAGTCATTTATAGAAGCAAAACTTGACAAATGTATGTAAATACGGTTTCTACGAAAAAAAAAGATCCATCTAAATGTCTACATCTAAACCATTAAAGACTTTTAATCTTCACTAGTATATCTAAAAGCTACTTTGTAGTTAAATATAACTTGCCATTAATATTTTTCTGGAGCAAAACGTATATATTCCAAGATGCGGATAAGACGTGATTATTAAAACAATTTGGGTAAACATCAAAAGCAGTAACACTGCAATAGGGCTTTTTGGAAGCTATTGTTTTTTAGAAATTATCATATTGATAATTTGAGGTATTTAACGTATTTTATGTTAAACCAGTTGAAAACTTTTTTTTACAAAAACATACGTTAGCATTACTTTGAACAATGAAGCAAAGCCGATTTCATATCACAAGAAATGATATTAACAACTTTCCATATTTAACACCACTTTGCATTTTTGTATTCAAAATATACAACGCCACATACGGTCGCTTACCCTACGCTTCTATGGGACCCCATTTAGCACCTGGAAATCATCCGGAAATATTGCCGGTGCGTTGGTCACCTTCTACTTACTTCTTGCTCATTGCTGTAGGCGCTCAATATACATTTGGCGGACTGGCACTACTCCACTATTATCAAGAAGTGCGGGAAGGTTCCCTTAAAGAAGAAGAAGTTATTCATATCGCTGTTCACATTTTGTTCTCAACATGGTCAGTACTTTTGTGCACCAAGGTTCGACTTAAAATTTTGGAAACGGGGCCACAGATTAAATGTATAAGTAATTGGATGAGCCAAGGAAATTGTGGAATCAATACAAGCAAGACCACATTCAATGACTACATTGGTTGGATACTGACGTTACTTTCAGGGGCTTGCATAGTTGCTGGGATCCCGTTTCCAATAATATTACGAATACTCAATGTCGACGTGTGGGCCACCATATTTGAGTACTGTGGCTGGTCGCCCAACTCAAGCATGCCATCTTGGTGGCTCAGCCATTTCATTGGAGCATATGTGTTTCTTTTGGGCCTTCGAGATTTGCAAGCTCTCGCCTTCATTGCATTAGCATTTTTATTGTCTTTGGAAGGACACTTACTAGCTATCATTAACTATGAACCAGTGGATCAAGAAGACCTGTCCGGTATATTTCATTTCATCAAAATCAGTAAAGTGTATAACTTAGTTGATGCTTTATTTAGTTCCGCCATTTTCTGTATCACTTTATTTACTCAGGTTGTTTTAATCATTTTATGTTGGATGTCAGTAAATTGCACTGAATTCCTTCCTGCATTTATGATTTTACTGTGCGCCGTCGGTTTCGCTGTAGGCCTTATATTTATTTTATTTGTTTTAAATGCATTTGCCAACGTAAGGTCCCTTAGTGCTAATATAATAAAAGGAAACCTTCGACTTCTCCCGAGAAGATGTAGGGGGTTTCAAGGGTACGTAAGAAGATTATGGTTGGCCCAATCACCAGTGAATCTCACCTGTGGCGATCGGTTTGCGATTACAAAAGATGCCGTTTTGAATTACATTGACGTCCTAAGCGCAAACATAACTAACGCATTAGTTTTAATAAAACTTTAGCTTAGATGCAAAGTTTTAATCTTTACAACAACTTATGGATTCTCTATAAAACTGCTTTATCCATAATCTAGTCGCGCAACCGTAATAATAATATACCCAATAATAAAATATTATCTACTTGTAAATTCACTATTCACTGCTTTACATTATACTGGTTTTTCTTACGTTACTGTAATACAAAAATCATTAAATATACTAACATCTCATACACGTGTTGTTTTAAAAATGTCTCTGCGCATTAAAAAATATATAAAACATTATAATGTTTAAATAATTTTTAGAAGTGTAACAATAGAAATAAAAATTTGTAATAAAAAACTACCATAGAAGCTCATTTTTGAGTAGGTGTTTATTCAAAAAATATTCAGTACGCATCACTGCATTGAGATTGCATATATGATAGACTTAAACAAATTATTAATTCTAATTTTTGTAGAAACGTTTTATAAAATTAACTACATGCTGAAATAGGTCATTGCTACTTTAACAAAACTAGTTATATTCATTGTATTCCAGAAAGTTTGTAATATATTGTCAGATTAAAAAATAAAAAAAGTTTGTAACATCACGCATATAACAAGAATGTACTTTAACAAGATTTATTACAGCAGTCGTTGCAATGACGCAGACGTATTGAAGAAGGATGCTTTCAATTTAAACCTTCGTCTTATGGAAACACTGACTTTTCCTCTCACATCACACGCTGTATAAAATAGTATAGCTTTAACAATATCTATTAAAAGCATTTTTATATGTAATTACCAAATCATACATTCTAGAAATTATAATTCATAAAAATATCCAGATGAAAACTGTATGCTAAAGTTACATTGCAATGAACCTTCAAAATATAGAATACAAAATTTTTTGTTTACAAAAAGTAGTGCATAAAAATATCATGTATCATAATCTATAACTAGGCAAGTTATATAAACATATTTCTACACCCATTTTGGGGCATTTATAGTTCGCATATAACATCAAGCAGTTATTGTTGGAGATATTGACCCTGACACTATATTTTGATTTTTACTACAAGCTAATATTTAGACAACGCTGCAATGATGTGCATAATATTTTATCTAATTACATTTTCCTTGGCTCACTTTCCTTGAAGGTATAGTTAGATATCCACCCAATTTCGGGGTGTCGTTAAGGCATGTTTAGATTCGTATACACAGACATTTACATATTATTTTTGCTGTCAACTATATATGTGGAAATTCATATACTAATGTGTATTAATGTCGTTTCAGTATAAAACTAATATACATCATATTCAAATAACATAGCAGCAAATGTCAAACATAATTCGATATTTTTTTAAATGTAGTGCCTTACTTTTAAGGAGAGAAAGATAGAAGCTCCTCCTTGATAATCATTTTTTCTATTTTTATATTTTAACCTATATCGTCGTCTTATGATAAGGTTCGTATAATACAGTTTCCGTTTGCTCAAAACCTTACGATACCTAACATATAATTGAATGTGCTGAGACATGTAATCAACTCAAAAGTAAAAACATAATATAATTTTGCTTCTTATTATACTCTTTATACCATATATTATTTGTTTCAAATAAATTGCAAAACCGAATATTTAATGTACTTGCTTAAATGTCAAAAAAGAATTGAATTTGAAAAAAGAGTAGTATTGGCATTGCTTATTCCGATCCACAATATTAACGTTACAGAGACCGTCGTAGTACTAAGATTCAATTTAAGTTTTGCCAAACATGCATTGGATGGGTAAACTCAACGTTTAGTTTATTTCATAGGTATCTCCTTATAGCAAAACATAACTTAAACATCATTAAGCTACATACATTTATTCATACATACTTCAATTGTGTGTGTGTACATTGTCGGCCGCTTATTATTAAAGGCAGCGCTTTGCCACTGCTAAACAAAAACATGGCTATTGCTTAGGATAAATACTACTGACTAAATATATAAACATTAAATATTAAGTCAAACACAAACTCCTTCAAAAACGAAGGTCGCTGATAGCATGTCGTTTACCACTTCAAAGTATTGTCGAAGAATTGAAGCAAAATGTTATGTTATCTGATAAAATATTGAAATTAAGTGAAGACCAACGTCACAACTGTGGTAAACAAATTACAGAAGCTATAATGTTGGCGGTGTTCCAACAACACATTTTGTAAATTGTAATTTATACATATAGTGATTGAGAAGTTTGAAAATGGAATATACATTTTCCGTATCCATCTACCCTACTCGTCATTTTCCGTGTATGACAACGCTGTATATTTTTGCCTTCAAATTGTACCAAAATACGTACGGTCGTCTACCCACTGGTTCCTTGGGGATGTTATTTACACCGGGAAACATTCCCACAATATCACCTCCTGTTTGGACGCCGTCAACTTACTTTATTCTCATTACTGTCGCTGCTCAATACACATTTGGTGGGATGGCGTTACTAAGTTTTTAATACGACAGGATTCTCTTAGTGGCGGTGAAATTGTGCATATTGCCGTCCTCATATTGATTGTTACCTGGTCCATACTTCTATGTACCACCGTGCAGCTTAAATTTTTAAATTCGGGATTGAAAGAACTTGCGGGAGAAGTGGCTGGTAAGAGGGAATTGTGGAGTTATTCCCAACAAGACAATTTTTAATGACTATCTGGGTTGGCCTTCTTTATTGCTTTCGCTGGCAAGCATTGTATTCGCGATACCATTTACTGTAATTTTACGAATATTGAACATTGATGTATGGTTTACAATATTTGAGTACTCTGGTTTGTCGCCAAATTCAAATTTCATATCATGGTGGGTCAGTTTTGTGCTTGGTACATACATGTTTATACTGGGAATTCGCGATATACTGGCGTTGGTTTTTATTATAATCGCATTTTTATTGTTTTTGGAAGGACATTTAGTGCACATAGACAAATATGAAGCAATTAGTTACAGGGACGTCTACGATGTCTTTCATTACGTTGAACTGTGCAAAATATACAACTCCATTGCCGCTCCGGAATATGTTCCGGAATTCTATCCATCGCTATATTTACCCAAGTCGTCTTTATCATTTTATGTTGGTTGGCAGTCAATTGTGTTGGATTTCTTCGTCCTTTAATGATTTTTCTCTGTGGCGCTGCTGTCGTTCTTAGACTTCCCCTGTGTTTGCTGATTTTAAACGCTCTTGCGAACGTCAGAACCATGAGTGTGAGTTTTATTAGAAAGAAGCTTCGCTTTTTTCCTAAAAGGAGAAGAGGATTCCAGGGTTACTTGCGACGATAATGGTTGGCCCAATCACCAATTAGAATAACATGTGGTGATCATTTTGCTTTTACAAAGGACGTCGTTATAAATTACTGGGATGTGTTGAATGTAAATTTAACTAACGCATTGTTTCTTATAAAAATTTAAATATCAAACGTCCTTGTTTTCATCGCAGGAAGCATACGCAGTTTTGTACAGATCTGTATTTATTGTCATTTGAAAGTGTTAGTTATGTATGTAGAATTTTACAATCTACTACTATTATACCACTTGTACACTCCTGGAATTATCAGGATAAATACAATTTCCACTTACATTGGTACTAATGTACTAATAATATGCGAGATAATTTTTAAACAAGAGAGTGATGTTTTACTGTATGTTAGGTGGGTGAACATACAATTTACATTTATTATTTACGGCTATTGATTCACCGGCACTGTACTGTCTTGCGTTATATGTTATATGTGATTGCCTTTTTTACAAATATTGCAAATGCATAATTTAGGTGACGTTCTGCAAAAAATCAAATATCATGTAGATATTAATTCATGTTTGTTCAAAATTTAATGTTTAGCATGCTCCTCATTTGAAATTATGTACAAACGTCTGCTTCATAAATGTTTAAAATGTTAAAAGCTTGCTAGGGCACTTCCACTAAATTCAGATTAAACGAGAACAGAATTGCGTTTATAAAAATTTGTAAGGTACCTTTTGTAAAACATGATCCAACGTTTTGTGTTTATTCGGTAATATAGTTGTGAACATAAATAAAATGACAACTTGAATCTACCTTTTTAAATTCAAAATAATGTTAGATGCAAACATAAGTATTAGTGCATAAGCTAGAATCTAAACCATCCTAACCAGTTTTTCGGAACCCTATGGGAAAAGTACATTTTACTTTGAATGGTAGTTTAATGGTATGTAGACCATTTTGTATTTAATGTTCATCCGACGATAAATTTACCCGTAACGTCAAAATAGACTGTTAAGGTGGTGCTCCAACGTTCTAAAACCAATAACTTTTAGCAAAACAATATTAAAGAATGCAGTTAAACTATGGAGCAATACGTTGTTTCATATTTGACATGCTCATTTTGAAAGTTTACCCTTTATCTTTCTGCACATTTAGCAGGAAACAGTAAATAATTGGAAATATAATATTTTCCAAGATGCTACCATATACATTTAATGAGGCGAGCAAACGCAATAAGCAAATCTTTTATTTCAATATACCACTTGTATGACATTCTGAATCCACTAGTCGCCCGGTTAAAGACCAACACATTATCTCAAATTGAGATTCCCACTTTTTTAATTCAAATGTGTTTTTCATAATTTGAAAGAATGTTTTTAATCCACATTTAAATACCAATCGTTCCGTATCGTAATATAATTTATTTAAATGTGAATATAAATGAACATTAGATCCAATATTGCTTTTGTATTGCGCTGCTTGGCATTTTCTACACATTTTATTGCTTTGATAAAATGATCGTACATTGGCACGATTCGGTACATATATGAAATCCTAACCGTTTCTGTGCTTCATTTCTACCAAATTTACCCTTGCAAAAACAAATGCTACTGCTAAAAAGATAGATTTTTTAACATTATTTTACATTTTTTTATTTTAGTTGTTTTTCTTATTAAAAAATATAAACTATCATGTAGGAGGGCGTGTTTTTCCTGAATTTATTTAAATTGCTTTTTGTGCCACAAAAAATGTATTCTGTATTAGCTATTGTTCCAGACTGTTTATACATACATAATACGGTTTATGTGAACATGTAACTTTTCCAAAAGTTTATATATAATTTAAATATGCTTGTCTTTTTAAAACATATTCTGCTCTGTTCAAATAGCATGATAACTTACGATCGTGTGTAAAATTCGATCGAATCGATTGCACGTGTCTTCTTTCCCGAATAGTAGAGTCAAACTATAAGTTAAAAATTTCGCCCGTGTAAGCTACGTTGTAGCATACACGTGTTTTAAAAGCAGACTAAGACAAAGACTAAAAGCGGGTATATAATATGCCATACCGTTTCAGGCTCAAGCAGTCTCATTTCAGCAGTCGGAAATAGACCACTTAAAGCCTAGCATTAGCTGCTAATTAAAACCAGATGTCTGTCAAAATATTCAGCCCCATTTTAAGGAAAAGTAAATGCTGCAGGAGCAACAACGACCTCAGATAGAAAATGCAAATTTAATTTCCACTTTTACTAAATCAGAAACTGAAATTACCGCAAATAAAGATACGTGAACAAGCAGACGTTTTCTATCAACATTATTTTTTAATATTATAGCACACAAACACTAGATTAAATTTCAACGTTTTGACCGTACCTATTTATCATCATGAATCCAAATCAATTTTCCACAATACTAAATTATATCCCCAATACCCCCTACTTGACATCGCTTTATATTTTTGCCTTTAAATTCTACCAAACAACTTACGGGCGTCTCCCCGCTGCGTCAATGGGAATGATATTAACACCCGGAAATATTCCGAGAATTGTGCCCGTAGGTTGGACACCCTCCACCTGCTTTCTACTTACAGCAGCAGCTGCCCAATACATGTTTGGTGGGATGGCGCTCTATAACTACAACGAAAAAGCCCGGCACGATCCCCTCACTGAGATTGAAATTGTCCACATTGCCGTCATAATACTGATTGGAGCCTGGTCCATATTCCTGTGTACCAGAGTGCGCATTAAGTATATTACTACGAGGACTGGAGTGGAAACTGCAAGTAATTGGATTGCACAAGGGAACTGTGGAGTAAACACAAACAAGACCTTCTTCAACGACTATTTTGGTTGGCTTTTACTATCTCTAGTGTTAACGCTCCTAGTAATAGGTATACCATTTCCAATTATCTTACGAATACTCAATATTGATGTATGGTTTACCATTTTCGAGTACTGCGGATTATCGCCCCAGACTAACATGATATCTTGGTGGGCGAGCTATTTCCTGGGTGCGTATGTGTTTCTGCTGGGCCTTCGCGATATTCTGGCTCTGGCTTTCATTTGGTCCATATTCCTGTGTACCAGAGTGCGCATTAAGTATATTACTACGAGGACTGGAGTGGAAACTGCAAGTAATTGGATTGCACAAGGGAACTGTGCAGTCAACACAAACAAGACCTTCTTCAACGACTATTTTGGTTGGCTTTTATTGTTTCTAGTGTTAACGCTCCTAGTAATAGGAATACCATTTCCAATTATCTTACGAATACTTAATATTGATGTCTGGCTCACCATTTTCGAGTACTCCGGTTTATCGCTCCAGACTAACATGATATCTTGGTGGGCGAGCTATTTCCTGGGTGCGTATGTGTTTCTGCTGGGCCTTCGCGATATTCTGGCTCTGGCTTTCATTGCAATAACGTTTGCCTTGTTTTTGGAAGCAAACTTGGTAGCAATCGACCGTTATGAAGCGGTGGCCAACAACGATGTGTCTGCGGTATTTCACTATATTAAACTATTCAAGGTGTACAATTCTATTGACAGTCCCTTCTGCGCCGGCATTCTTTCTTTTGTTATTTTTACTCAGATCATTTTGGTCAATTTGTGCTGGATAACCGTAAATTGCGCAAAGTTCCTCCCGCCACTACTAATTTTTTCTTGTAGTGCTGGCTTTGCTTTAGGACTTCCGACTACCCTGTTTGTGTTAAACACTTTCGCTAACGTCAGAACGCACAGTATTAACATACTTGAAAAGAAACTACGAAATTTCCCAACACGGCGGAGGGGGTTCCAGGGTTATGTGAGACGACTATGGCTGGCCCAGGTACCAATAAATTTGACATGTGGGGATCAGTTTGCATTCACGAAGGACACCGTTTTAAACTATCTAGATGTTTTGAATGCCAACATAACCAACGCATTACTTCTTTTGACTATGTAATTAAATAGATGTTATCGTAGATAGAATTATTAACGCTTAAATGAATACCATTTTAAAAATATATTTGTTGTCAAATAAAATTGTATTATGATTTTAGTTAGTATCAATAATATACCTTACTATAAAATGAGGAAATGATGTATGAAACAATGTAATTTTTATCTTGTAATTAGCGTTTGCAAACGGGAAAAGTCCCGACGAGATTCTCGAGAAAATTCTCGTCCGAGATATTATCGAGAGTCTCGAATCTCGTCGAGACTCTCGAAACATTTAACTGCATTATTTTTTTCAATATTACTGTTGGTTACATAACTGACGTTACAACAA
>JAHZNE010004427.1:0-13048 GCA_027744055.1 Callyntrura sp. NNG-2020 | reverse complement strand
TGCTCAAACAACAATCCTATGTTTGTCAGATCGTTCGACGCAAATTTTGTTCTATAGATGCAACATACTATAAACGACTTGTGAAATTTTTTCTGAACCGAAACTGCAATTATTTCCAATGACGTTGGCTGCCTAAAATTTATTTTCATTTTATCTAGATTGACGATATGCATTGTGTGCGATTTTTTGCTTAATATCGCTACTCCACCTCCTTTTCCTGTATGTCGATCACATCTTACTAAATTGTAGTTATTGGGTATGCTAGTAACTTCATCGTCTTGTAACCATGTTTCTGTTAGGCACAGAACATCTAGCACTATGTTGTTCAAATGATGTAACTTATTCCTAACTGATCTAAAATTTTGTAAACCAATTTGCAAATCGCGGTTAATTGACTTATGACGTCAACTTTCCATGTTTTCTTCGTCGTTTGGCTTTTTCCTCTTCATCTGATGTGGGTCATCTGCTTCGTTTTGAGTTTCGTCATTATCTCCCTGCATTTTTCGCTTGCCTTCTGTGTTTAATGGTGTCCATGACGAGTTCTTGTGTATTCTGGGCGTTCTACTAGATCGGGTTTTGATTGGACTTCTTGTTTCTCTCTGCAACCTTGTGAGATCATGCCTTATCGATACTTTTTGAAACTTTGGATTGTTCTTTAATCTCTTACAATTTGTTAGTAATTTTCGCTTGGCTCCTGGTGGTAAAAATACTCTTAAGGGCCTCGGTCCTTTCATATGTTGAGGGTCTCCAAATCTCTCGCTGTACGGCACACCACTAAGGTGATCACCGATGATTCCTAATAATTCTGCTAGCATTGATTCACCATTGTCGTCGTCGGGTAGTCCAAAAATTATTATATTATTCTGCCGTATTACTCGATCGTTCTGTTCTTTCATGTCGTTTTTCATAGTTGTAGCGAATTCTTGAAGATTCCCCTGTGTTGTGCCTGTGACACTTGAGTTGTTTTCTATGACCTGGATTCTAGATTCGAGATTTTCAAGTACCTCACTTCCATTGGAGGCAGTCTGCTTGCGTTCTAAAGAGCTAATTCTTTCGTTAAATTTTGTTTCCATGTCGTCTATTCGTTTTAATGTTGAATTGAGATCCTCGCGTATAGACGCAGTGTCGCCGCTGATGCTTTTTATTTGCGTACTCACTGAAGTCATTAGTTCCCATAGATCGTCTATTGACCTTGGTTTAGAGTTTGACTTGTCTCCCATGCTGTTAGAAATCCAAAAATTCAATCGTTAAACACTGCTATAACACTCAAAAGTTAGTTGGTCGGGTCTTACAATTTGGGCGGTGCGATATTTTATAGCCGCACCGGAGCTATACTTTTCATCGGCATATCTACAACTGGTATGCCAGCAGCGTTTGACCCTGGTATAGTTTCGTCTTTTGGATGATTGAGATGGCTTGTATACACATCCAGCTGTCTCCCTATCCTGCCTGTGTTTTGGTTGTATTGTTGTGTATCGTTTGGTGCTTGCTTAGTTGTAACTGTTAAAAACTGCTCACTTATTGAGTTGTTAGCAGTAACGTGATTTTACGAATGTCTACTTTGATTTTTCAATTACTTAGGCTATTTATTACACTTCATGGCGTTATCCTTCAATCAATTTGCAATTAAAATAAATCACATTGAAATATCTGTACGAGGAACGATACCTCCTACAGCAAGACCTCCTGTACATTGCTCTAGCAAAAATCATTTTTGGCGTAAAATTACTTCGCTTTTCTCATAATGTAGTATAAAATAATTGCTCGATTTTTTGACAATATGTGATATGTGAATAGGGGCCCTCCCTTTGGAGTTGTATCCAGGTACCAAAAATCCAAGCTACGCCACTGGGTATGAGATACATGTATTACCTGTGAAATAGAAACCCTATATTATAATACCAGAACAATAATATATTACAACCCCAAAACATGTAATAATAAAATCAGCAAAATAACGGAAAATACATGTATTTCCTCCTCTACTACTCATCTACTAAAAATTGGTTATAGTTTTCTTGTTTTCAGGAAAGCGATAACACAAATGTATTCTACTTCCAAAAAAACAACTTCAAACTTCCTATTTCAACTATCCTTACTTTATGCACAAATAGTATAATCAACGTTATATAAGTAATATACTCCTTTCAACCATGGTAGTTAAAATCAACCACAGGCCTACAAATGAAACATTAGCTTTTTTAGGTGTCACAGGGTAACTCTGAAAAATGCAGTACGGGGAAGATTTACGATTTGTTACATTATGTTCTGTTTTTTTATTCATAAACCTCCATATTCATAACATTAACGTAAAGATGCCGCCGAGAACAAGATGCAAATGACATTAAAAATATTATAATTTTTAGATTTTCGTTGACAACTGCCGGTTTGATGGCATTGCTGACAATGTGGCGTATACATGATCATATTTGATTTTCTTTGTTTCGTTCAGTAAAATTTGCTCTCTTGTGTATGGCTATAAACAGATTGAGGGTTCCGCACAAATCTCTCCATATGTTGTGCATGCACGTTTTCGATGTAGGCGATCACAGTTGACTACCTTCTTAAGAACTTGTTACTTATGAAACAACAAGTTCATACAGGCATGATCTTATTGGTAATGAACTAATTCATTATCTATCAATTTACGACGACTCGGATCTTATCTTAATTGACAGAGTGTTTACAAGACCACATTTTTTTCAAAGTATCTTCATGCAAAAAACAAATTGAAAAGAAGATTTAATTATATCTGAAATAATGAGAAAATATATAAGCTGTTTCGCATTGTCGGCAAATAAATGATACGATCAAATGTTTCTGCTTTTACTTTGAATATTTCTTTGTAATGTAGTTTTCCAGCTGTTTGAAATGTTTTCAGGGACAGTCTTTTGTTCCTTATTTCTTCTTATTTATTTCTGTTGGAAATTCAAATTGCGTTATGAAAATCTATATTATACTTATTATTGCTTCCAGCGGATACTATGTTTCAATGTAATGGACTAGTAGGCAGCACGCGTTGCACTCGGCGTGAAGTAGCTATTTCACAGTGGAAATGTTTGGAAATGGAATGCAATTGAACATTTTCTTTGTAGTAGTTATTGCGATATTGATTTGAAATCACATTGAAATAAGTCTGGTCTGGTTGTGCACGCTTTATAAGTTTGGTATTTTGCATTACATCAAAATTCATGCATTTCAATGCTACAACTTGTCTTGCTGTGGCATATAAAGTGAATTCACTATAATGTTTAATAGAAAAATGGTATGTTTTTCATGCAAGCACGTTTATGCTTGGCTTTAAATGACTAATAACGTTGAAAGATACAGACGGAATCCAGATACCTCAGGCATCATGCATATGATATTTTAATTCATATGATACGATTTAACTCATGTGAATAGGGGCCCTCCCTTTGGAGTTGTATCCAGGTACCAAAAATCCAAGCTACGCCACTGCGGATGGGTTCCTTGATTCAGTCAGGGTTACTGGGATATTGGGTGGCAGGAGAAGACACTCCTCAGGCAAGGCTAGTTAGGGATGACATGAGAAATTATGAAGCCAAACGGGAAATTGTGAGGGCGGGGCCAGAACCGTTGTCGCTTTATACCAATGTCGTTGTTGTATTTATCACTTACGTGTGCATGGTGTCCACGTCTATTCTGATATTTATTATAGAAGTGCGCCGTAGAGTTCCTTTGATGGTGTATTGGGCGGTTTCTGTAGTATTACGAAAGCACAAGATAGTAGTTGTGAAGAGACGGTTGCGCCATTTGTAAGTGAGGCATCATCATATTACCCCAGTAACACAGGGCTGCTCGAAAGCAGCCGTTGTGGCGGGCTCGGCCCGACACCGCACCAAGAGCAAGAGGCAGTGCGAGCTTGATCCCACTCGCCAACGGCCAAACGATCGCTTTTCACACGCATTGCTCTTGTAGTTTGCATTCATTCTCACTTCACGTTTCGGTCTCAAAAACAATTCTCTGTAAGCTCAGTGCGAGCATTAATGCAACATTGCTCTAAATATGTATAATAGTGAGAGTTATTAAAAGTCATAAAAAGTAACACGAAACTGTTGCTGAACCTCAATTGTTTACCACGAATAGTGATACTACAGTAGAAATGGCTGTATACTACGTAAAGCTAGGCAATGATGAAAGAAAACTTAAAAACTACATACACTAGTAGCCTTAAATGAATTCTCCGTTTTTGGGCAAACCCCATATCAGTTTGAAACATGCAGAGACCTCGTCCAAAATTTAAATATTTTCAGAAGTTCTCATGTTTTCGTGTTAACGAAACATACGCTCACAGCATTGTGTAAGTAAAGGTAATCTCAAAAAGGAAGCGGCTTTTTATTTTACTCTAAAATAAAAATATAAAAACTGTCATTCCCTGTTGTATTATAGGGTTAACGAATGCCCATTGGAAATACAAATGAATTGAATGAAAATTCATTGTCCCGTTCACAAAAGAAGCTCGTTAAATCATAATTGACAATTAGCATGATGAGAGTTTACCACTGTAATACGCGTCAATTAAATATGTAATTAAATATCAATAATAAGTGCAAATTAAGACTCAATATTTCTTAAAAGATCTTGTTATTCTACTAGAAACAATAAGTAAACTTAAAACGTGTTTCTGCAATAGAACTACTAATTGTTAAACAGCGACTGTAGAAATACTAATGAAAAGTAGAATAAGCATACAATTTCTATGAAATATTTTAAGTACCGCATTGCACTTATTATAATTATAATATAATTATAATTATATACCGAATTATAATATGGAAACCATAGATAAGGCAACATACTTTTGTGAACCCCGATAGCGATTTGCAAAAACAACTCAAGAGAATGAAGTAACAGGTGATAGTGGATCACCAGTGGCAACAGTATTTGCAACAGTTGGTGACTCACTTGACTCCTGAATAAAAATAATTAGCAATCATTTTTAATAACATGTCAGAAGGTCAGTGTTTTCTCATGCTAGTGCATATTATAGTCCGTTTTTGTAATTAGTATCAAATGCAAAAATGTTGGCAAGCAAATATTGCTAACAGTTTACATTGTTATTCAGGTTACTGCTCGATACTTTTTATGAAACAATTTTCGTCCATTTTCTATTATATTTGAATAAATGAAAGAATTATTTATTTCTTCTTAAATTTGGAATCACACGCAATCCCCATATTTGCCGTTGTGATAATTAAGTAACTAATATTACGAACACGAACAGGATTATAAATTGTGACAAAGAAGGTATAAAATTGGATAATGAGTTCTATCGAAGTAAGTATTGCTCCACAAATTTGGCAAAGTTTGTAATATATTGAGAATGAAACTGCTTGTATTATAAAGTATTTTGCTACGTAAAGTTAAATGTCGAAGAAACCATACTCGTACCACCTTCTTGGCTTCAACTTTTATACCAAAATGCCTTGATTTAGCATAAATGGGTAAGATCAAAATTTATTTGGAAAATATTTTGCTTTTTGGTATCTATTGTACCGTACGTACTAAATAGTTGTCCATTAAAATACAAAAGTAAATAGTTCGATCGATTTGTTGTAGCACATGTTGTGTTGTCCAATGCTGCATATGTTATCATACGGTTGGATTTCTTCAAAATATAAAGAAAACAATTACAAGCCAACTTTAAAAGAAGCAGGAAAATTAGTAGGAAAACCATATACACTATTGGTAATTGACACAGGCGGTACGGAAAACAAGAACTCTCACGAGATTAAAACAACTTTAACAGAACAACTAATAACGTCTAAAATAATGAGAAAATTGAATGGGTTTTTAGTTAATGAGGTCACAATTTTAAATTGCTCTTATTTATCTAATCATATTTCTTCGCAACCAATTTTTTCAGCTGTCAGAAATAATTTCTGTAAAACCCATTTGTCTCTTTTGTCCGACAGTTATAGAATCTTTCAGAAACTTAAAGTAAAATAAATTCCCTGATGAATTTTTTTTGAATAACTGAGAAGTATTTTCAAAAGAGATGGCCGGTACAATGCAGTGGCACTTTCAGTTATTTGATTGTTGTAGCTTCTTCGAAGTAAAAATGTTTTCCCACAACTAAATACCTTCAACTATACTGAAACTATACTTTCTGATAATTTTAAGCACGAAATATTAATTTGGATTTCACAACTGATTCTACGTAAGATGCAGAAACATAACATATTTTATTTTTATTAAAAATAGACAATTGCTTCTTGATTTAACTGTTTGTACCTGTCACTAAAAAAATCATTGTTTTGAAAAATTGTTATTACAATTTGAGGATCAAACACAATCCTATTTTTTGTAAATATTGTAAGTATTGCTTAATAGACTGATGTATTTAAAACTTGCACGGATTTTAATAATTCCAATTTTAAAAAAATATTTCGTAAAGTTTTAACAAGTGTATTAAAATGCTTGTAATTATTCTTAAAGTTACTTTCTCTCCGCAAAAAGTGTGAAGTTCGAGTTAATGTTCCAAACCTACTCGTATCTCTAGTAAAAAAATAGTTTTTGAGTGACTTGCACAGCAGTGTTTCTTACAATTAAGCTGCTGTAGATTTTTTCTTTTAATAAGCTCCATTGATAACAAATTGATCAATCAAGCATCTCTTGTCAAAAACGTCTACCAATGGTGATATCCTTAGCCAATCGTTCCTCATGGGCCTTCTTGAACTCAGCAGCACTCCCAGAGCTGACGGCAGAAGCCACGCAGAAATGGTGTACATTACAAGCACATATTTCCATTTATTTTACGCTTTCAGCTAACTCGTTTCCATGGCTACAGAATAAACTTATTCAATTAATAATAGGTCAATCGTAAAGTTCAAAATGTTCCAATAGTAGCTCGTTTTTGTTTCCTTATCAAAGACAGCTGTTCCGTAAAAATATACTATTGGTTTTTGTGCTCTCAGCATTGTTTTCATTTCCTTCAGCCTAAACAAATTTAGCGATGGTAAAGACAACACCAGTTGCTTTGTCCAGGATTGTTGGATCATGGCTTCGCTAAACTCATGACAATCAATGATTTTTGGAAGTATTTCGCAAATATTAATGTATATTATCAATACGGTCAGAAGTATACAAAAATATAGTAGTTTTGAAACCAATCCAAAGCATTTCAGCACAAGGAAATTACCACAGAGACACTCCAAAAACCCAGCACACATAAGAAGTGCTGCCATACGTTGTATCCCATCTTTTCCAGCTGAGTTTAAAATTTGTAGCTCAGCATAGAGCTTCATTGTGTGGATCCCAAATGGTCTGGAGTTTATATACTGCAATATTGTTTTTGTAACGCACATGGCTGCCATCGAGGGCACCAGAATTAATTGAAACGTCCTTACCGCTTCCATGCAACTCCATTGAATAATAGTAAACCCCAGCGCGTAATAAATGTACGCATTGAGTAGCTTACCGTAGTGTTGCGAAAGAACTTGCAAAGGGTCCAATTTTAGTAAACTCAATGTCGGAGCAAGAAGTAAGCCCACACAGGTTAAAAAGATGTTATGTCCAATCATCAAGATTCCAAGGACGTCCACATTTTGGTTGGTTGTTAGTAGTCCAATTAGTTCTATGCAATATGGGCGTTAATTAGTTTTTCTCAAACCCATGACAAAGTATTAAATAAAATAGGCATTTATATAATTTTATTTCCAAAACTTGAATATAATTATGTGTAAATACCAATACCTTGTTTGAGTATTTTCCAAGTAGATTGCGTTTTCCTCTTATAACGTGCTTGCAACTCCTCGTTACTGCAAAACCGTTTTTCTAATAAAATGAGACTGTGGAGGTAGTACGCAAACTCGTTGCCGTGTCTTAGTAAAACAAAATTGAGGCTAACTGATAATTGAGCTATACATATAAATAGCAAATATATAATCACGTAATGCCATAAGACAACAGTGGCTTTTGTAAAGCTAAAAATGATTGCAATTCCTCCGGCAACAGAAACAGTTATTGAAAGTAACGCGAAATAGAAACCAACTCTGCTTTTGAAGCTTTTTTGAAAAACAGTGGCTTCGTTTTCTATGTCTACTTTTATAATATGAGTGTAAGGAAAACATTTCTCGAAACAGTGCGTAAGGAAACAAGCTTTCCAATATAATGGTGTTGTCATATTTCAGGCGCAAAAAGTCAGCACAAGTAATATGTTAAAACTGCATCAGTAGTAAACGATGACAAAAATAAAACTGTATTCTTTACCGCGACCATTTAAGCAAAATACTGATCCTGAGCCCAGATCACAGTTGGGTATCAGTATCTACTGCAGTAGCAGAAATACTGCAGTACCAGTATCGAGAGCAGTATTTGTCCTGATACTGCTACTTCTACTGAAAAAAGTTGTATTAAATACTGCTACTGGTACTGCCACTGCAGGTCAAATTTGTTTGCACGTAATACTGCTACTAATGGTACTGATAAATTTTATGTCGGCGTTCGAATACTTCAGATTATACTGGAAAGTGAAAATTCAACACTAATACTGGTACTAAACTGGAAGTGTCGTTTGAAAATACTGAATACTGCTACTGCTCCCGCTATGTAGAAATATTCAGGAAATACTTCTACTGGTACTTCTACTGCTGAAACATACAAATACCATATATTTGGTTATCGACCATGTTAGATTCCCAAAGTGGTTGTCGTTCTTAAAGGATTTAATATCTGTTCATGGAATGGTGAAAACTTTTTTTGTAAATGTCGGTAAATTCAGTAACGTTATTTCAATGTATTTGTTAGTCTTTTTGTTGTAGAACAGAGCAGATGATGCAATAATGTATTAATCGTATATATGAAGCAACAATTAGCAATTTCCACAGCAACACTTGATATTTTTCCTAATTGTTTTTATCTCTTACTCCCACTTTTTAATATGAATATTTAAGGCATTTATGAAAGCAATGTAAGATAAGACAGATTTTTCAAAATACTAATAATTTTGAGATACGAAATCAGCAGATTGTTTTTATAACTGTGAACACAACCCAACATAAGGTGAAACTGAAGTCAAGCCAAATGCTACGCTGAGACTATTTTTACACCGTGCTGAACAGGAGCCCAGATATTATGGATTTTTAGAACATTTGTGCAGGTTTGCAATGTATGTTGTATGTTTTTGTTGTCAGTATAACATTTTGAAAAAAAATGTGGTTTCGTATAACTTACTAGCACACGTACTCTACAGCCACATAGTTTTACAAACTTTGTTTCACTACAAAAATTAAAGGTATAGATTTGATTATCTCAAATGGTGGGCACCACAACCATTTGTGTGCCGTCGTTTTTTTAAATCATGATGTTAGACCATTTTTAAACCACCTTTTTATATGTTGATTTTCAATTGTTTGACTACTATATAAAATTGTTCCTGCAGTGAAGTATACGACGCCGGACAGACGACATATTTTAGGCTACGGGAAAAACATCATTAAAAATATATTAACCTGCGACTTAACAAAATAGGAATATATAGTAATATATTAATACATAAGTGTATTATCAATACCTTGATATTATACAAAGTATGAGATACCGTTGTTGCCTATGAAATAAAAGTCCCACATTTGGTATCAGGAAAATAGAAAATCAAAAATATAAAGCGGGAAATAAAGTCGGCAAATTTAAAAAATATATTTGTTTTTTTCTTTAAATATTGAACATGGTATTGTATTTGTACTGGACCATTTATTATTAGCAAATCCTATAGACAATCTAATAACATGCAAAGTTGGAAAAAACGAATAACAAAAATAAATGTCTTAGCAATACACTGGTTTTATCCGAGGTATGAGCAGGGGCGTAGCTACGGTGGATACATGTGGATACTGGAATCCAGGCCCCCCCTGGCTGAGGGCCCCCCCTGGCTGAGGGCCCCCCCTTGGACTTTCGTAAATGAGGAATTTGTTGTAAAAGTAGGTGCCTAATTTGGGTTCTGCAAACGTTGGAAGATGTATATAAAATCCTCTGTATATAAATAGTGTTTCTTTACTCAATTTATGAAACTGCTACAATTGACATTCCCGTATTTCTAGCATGATCGGCTCAATCTCTACACTAGCATGCTGCAAAATACATCTTATCTGGATAAATCCAAACGCTTTTTAATTTTTGCTAACGTCACCAAATCGTTGATCCATCAAAATAACTGCTAAGAAAACTTTAAAATCGAAATTCTCACCGCGATTGTTTTTGCAGGCAGATGTCGTCTTCGTAGTCAAGCAGATAGAAGTTCCTGAAATAATTTGGTTCCTGAATATTTAATTTCATATGAACCGGCAAGTAGTCACATTTTTGCTGGACATTTACGTGTGTGATGTTTTACACACAACATCCACATAACCAACAAATATTTGCCATTACTCGATTGCCATTGCTTGATTGAAAATTTAAAACTTGCGTGAAAGCGTAGAAAGAAGCAAAGTGAAAAGTCGTTAATAAATAATCTGGATTTCCTTTGAAGAGAAAACAGGTTTTGAATTTTTTGAACCTGCCACCAATAGTTTAATTTCATATCCCGCAAACGATTTGCATCAATGGCGATTTTGGAATTTTATTTTATGTGGATGAAATCTAGGCAACATGAAGATTTGGATCTTAGTTTAAACGCCCTTCGGACATCGTCTAAAGCAGTTTAACAAAAGAAGTGGATTTCCTATATTTGCTATTAGAGTTTATTAGAACGACGCATTTACCTTAATCAGCGGATTGGATATTTTAGATGTTTAACGAATTAGCTCTTTAGGGCAAAGCGAGCATATAATGTCATACTGCATTTTGGATCCTTTTGCTGGGTGTTGTCGCCTCGGATGAAAAGTAAATCTTCAAATTAAAAATTATAAAACTTATTTGTGTACTATCATGTGTCAAGAACGGTTAAAAAATTGGCAATTTCGTTCATTGAAAGTTTACGACATCAAACGATTGCGTTTAGGAAAAACATTGAGGATTTCTCTGCACTGAATTGTCGAAACATTAAGGTTTAATTTATGTAAAAATTAAAATACATTGTGGTCAAGTAATGCAAATAATTTTATTTATGAACTTAAAAATGGATTTATGATTGAAAGGAACTATAATATTTTGCAAATATTTAAATCATTCAGCATTTTCTTATTATATTTTATGTCATTGATTGGTCACAGCTTTGGCGTAAAATTACTTCGCTTTCTCATAATGTAGTATATAAATAATTGCTCGATTTTTTGACAATATGTGATATGTGAATAGGGGCCCTCCCTTTGGAGTTGTATCCAGGTACCAAAAATCCAAGCTACGCCACTGGGTACGGGCGTCCAGGATCCCTGTATCTTTCAACACGCTTCCTTTTTCCGACCGCTCTCCACTCTCTCCTCCGTTTTACCTTCTGTTCGAAAGGAGCCCTTCTATACGATTGCATGCAAGAAAAATATATCAGCTGAGTGCGTTGTAGGAAAGCCACGTCCCTGCATCCCTTATTAATATTTTTTCAAGTGTGCATTTAATGATGTTGAATGCCAGCTTGCCTCGCAATAAACTTGAACGAAAATTTTACTTGTTAACTTAAATTGTCCTTTATTTTATATTTGTATTCTCCTTGTTATTATTATTACGGAATTTTATGTATTCGAATCTGCTGACTCATCTTTCAAATGAAGCCAATTTGCAAAATTGGACCACGACGCCCACTTGTCTGGCAGGCCAGTTTGATGCAACCGTGTAATTGTTTCAAAAAGCCAATCCCTATTTATGGTTTTTATTTTTATAAACATATGCTCCGTTCTCACCGGCTGTTTCAATGGGAGACATATGAGATTTTTGTATTCAAACTGTCTTCGAAGGTGACTCATATACAACAAACTATAGTCCTTTATTTCCCTAAATGCAACTTTGTGTACTCTTTTCTCAGCAAGATGAGTGGCAAGAATGGATGTAGCCAGAGACGTCTCGTTCAAGAAATAGAAACTCGTATTGAGCCTGTGCAGTTGTATATTGGCTGCAAAAAAGGGTATGTCGTTTTTAAATGTTTCCTCAAAAGTTTGGTTGGTATGGGGCGGCGCGAGGATTTGATACCCCGCATCCAACAAAGACTTTAAGTTCTGGTATACAACAGGACGTCTTCCTGCTGTTAATACACTGATTGTTTCATTTCCCCAAATTCTACTGATGAAAAATCCCAAGAATTGAATCCAAACGTAGATTTTAAGTCGAGTCAAGTAATGAGGGCTTGAGTTCCCAACCAATGTTCCTACCACGTCCACCAATTTTTGTAAATGTTGTGCAAGCTTTTGAAATTTTGGTGTAGAACCGTCGAAAGTAGAAACTACTAGGAATACTGTCACACTGATCAGCATTGGCATCCAAATGTTCCAAGAGATGGGTTCTAACAAAACTGAAAAATTCACTATACTTCCCTTATTTGCCCCAACATACTCCTTTACGCAGTAAAGATACATTTCCACAAACTCTCCCACATAACGGCTATAAATCATCACAGGAAATGAGTACGATTCACTCACCTCAGATCGTATATAATATACGCTAGTTTCAATGTAGTTAAGACGGTCTATGATAATTTCTTTTTCCGTGTCTTCGTGCAATGTATTCGACATGTTGTGTACTTTTGACAGCAGAATTGCAGTCATTAGTTCGGGTGTACAAAATAAAAAGTTTTTGGAATGAAAGAGGAATTCCCAGCAGAGAAATGGATTTCCAAAATGCGTAAAATACACTGGATATCGGGCCGAAGTCAGTATTGGTACAGACACTTTGTGCGTTACTCGAAATAGTTTGCGGTGGAGTTCATCGGGTTTAAGGAAGCTGATAATCGTATGGCTGAATATGGTAGCTACTAAATTATCATCCTGTATACAGTAGTTGTTGCATATAATAGAATAATATAATCTTAGCATCCCTTCTTTTATTGCGGAGTACACGATGATTTTGAGTGCTGCGACTTGTTTGTAACTTTCACTGAAGGAGCCAGGTGTTGGTCGTCTTTCGACAGACTGGCGCATTGGCAGCACGTCAACAAATACAAACG